>JAJJWW010005695.1:0-208979 GCA_023531295.1 Papaver armeniacum | reverse complement strand
ATAAGTCAATGACTTATTGGCAGGAGACCAACCAGAGCTTCTTGAATCCCCAGTCCATTCAATTAAGAAGAGAATAAATAGGTCCTTCGACTCTTCAAGGTAAACTCAAACATCGAAGGAGCAGATGAAGATGAAGTGCTATTTTGGATATTAGGCAGAAGTCCGCTGCTATTAGAGTTGAATGGGCACTCAAAATCAAAGGAGTCGAATATGAGGGCATCAGTGACAGATCTAATGAACAAGGAGTCCCATGTTATTGCCATGTACAATCCAGTTCATAAAGAAAGGTCCCAGGTACTTGTTCATAATGGAAAACTAGATTACCGGAGGTCCACAGATTGCTCAAATGTGAGGTATATTGACAGAAACTTGAAACAAAATCCCATTTTTAGCATATACGAAGGTCACACCCAGGCGGCGTTTCTGGGCTAAGTTTGCGATGATCAAGGTAGGGTGTTTTTGCATCTTTTTCTGTATTCCAGTTGTGCAGGGGGAAATTTGAGTTCACGGTTATGGTCATTTCTCTCACTACAGTCATCAGCCTTCAAATCACTAATACATTTCTCAAACAAGGTGAGGAGCTGGAAAGAGCGAGTGAAGGCTACGTGAGATCAGAAACTCTGTTGAAATGGTCTCAAAGGGTAAGTTCTTTGGAGGTGAGAACGCTAGGATTGCTTGACGTTGCTATGTGGATGGATTAGTTTTGGGCTAGAATCTACTGGAAAGTTGTGTGGTGTTAAGCTTGTGGATGAGAGAGAGACATGCCTTTGCTTAACACATGGGACTCGACAATGATTCTTGATGTGACGAGTCTGAAAGAGAGGGTTTACCTATCACGCGATAAAACGTTAACTGACACTCTACAGGCCATTCCAGCGAGTCGACTTCTATCACGGGTTACGGCTGCGCATCATTCGAGAAGTACCAGTTTTCATTGCTTGACTACTAGCTTCTTGCTTAGAATGTGTTTCTTAACATGTATAAAGCTGTTTAGAGGGTGCTCTATGTTCATGTTTTGTTTACTGTCTTTTGTTCTTTGTTTTGAATGGTCAGGTTGCTACAAGAACATCGAAATGAGAAGGTTAGTTTATGTCAGGTGATTAATTTAAGAATCAAGTTGAAATCGAAACCATATTATAATGCGTGATTTTGAATTACACTGGACGAAATCCCGGATCAACGGTCTAGCATTTTAGAGGTGGGAATAACACTGACTAAGGTAAGTCGTGACTCTTGACAATCTCAGTGAAATTTTGAGGCCCATGAGGATAAACTTTGGCTAAACACTGATTCGCTCATTCTAGATCACGGATCGATTGTGCGATTACGATTCAGCGTGATGGCCGACACTGATTAGGTCTTAGTTTTGGTATTATGACTTTTGTAAAACGTGTGCTGTCATGCGTTGTTGATGATGTCATTGTCGCTGAGAAAAAAACGGTTTGACGTTTGCGGTGAAATATATTTAACAAGGTCATGTGATTAAAAAGCGGAATCGAGAATGATGTTTGGTAAAAATATGAAATTCCAAGCAGTTGTTGGTATAGCAAATGACAAAGCAGACGTATCGCTGAAAATAGTTTTATTGAGTTTATTGGGTTTAAAAATAATTAATTTTCTGTTACTATTCAATACAACTATATTTATAATTTACTAATTCTTGCTATCATTATGATTGTTAAAAAAAATTATTGCTTAACACTCTTTAAGATATATATATATATATATATATACAATTTTAAACAAAAAATCAAGCTAATTAATTAAATTATTATTTAATATTTTTTATTATTGAAAAATGAAATGAAATAGTTTGAAAATAAAAATAATAATATTAGAGACTAAAATAAAAAAAAAGGTTAATATGTATCTGGCAGTTTCAAGGGCAACTTTTGTCATTTCTGGGAATGAATAAGATAGGGACAAAAGATAACATCAGCATTCGTCCTAAATTTAGGTGGGGCCAAGAAGCTCATGCTTTTGCAGCTTTAAAACCACTCCTCTCTAAGCTTTTGAAAATTAGAGAGATTTGGGAAGTGCTTTGGGTAAAAGCACTTTGATTTTTACAAACACTGGTACAAGAGTTAATGACTATGTAAGGTTTGAAAGTGCTTTTGGAAAAATAAAAGTAGTGTGCCAGCTCCAACCTTAGAATGCAAATATGAGACATATTTTAAGGCCCACGACTACAGTTCACTTCTAAATAAGATCTACGAAAGTGTGTGATCCGGTTTTGAGCAACGATGATAAAATATTACTACACTCAGATTTTGGAAAAATGAAGTGGCATATCCACAAAACAAAGGGGAGTATGTGGTTTGGAGCTCCCTGCCAGAGATCTCAAGTAAACACATATAAGTATACTTTTTGTTTGCCAAGGTTTGTCTTGAAGAAAATCTCAAAGGGAGTTGGATTACCACAGTCAGAAATCCCAGAAGTACCAAAAAATAATTTGATCCATAAAAAAGGTTAAAAAACTCTTTTTTTACCTAGTATAATCGAGTGGTCTGGGTGGCACATCGAGGCCAGCTCTTTTAATGTAAGGAATGAAGTCATCAAAATAAAATTCAATCACAGGATAAATTAAAATTAGCTACTTCCTTGAATTAGAAGGAGATTTTCAAAAAAAAAAAAAGAAAAAAATTAAGGGAGAGAGTGCACTGCTGGATTCTGTCCGGCCGGGCTAGTTCAGTGGGCCTCTTGTTGCGATACGACTAAGGTTTTCTACTCTGGTGAAGTTAGGGCACCACCACCACTCTTATAGGGTTTTCATTTATATGCCACATAACCTACACTCTAAACTTGTCTCTCGAGACCCAAGAAGCACACTTTTGCCGTGTTTACGTCTCTATGGTCTGAATCTCAGTTCGTATCCAGAAGAGCTTCCCTGATTTCGATTTCCTCACGTGGATTATTGGGAACATCAGCTTCAGAGTCTACCTGCACAATGCGTTTCTCATCTCTACAATGATAGATGCGGTTGGCACCTCTACGGTTGAAGAAGAAGCATCTAAATATCTGTCGCTGATGTTTGTACCGTTCCACCATGCCCAACCGTCCATCTATTGCATAAATCCGGTGGTCTCGTCCGGGTTTCCACCACCACCCATTGTCCGGTTTGCTGTGATCTCCAGTGAAGGTGTCACGAAAGCTGGAGGTCGATCTGTTATGTAACTAAATTTGTTTTTTTCTTAAAGTCCCGGACAAAGATGCCGGATTGCTTAAGCGAACAACAGACACAAATATCTGTTTCTTCTATTTTGTTAACAGTTTGGGTTTTCAGATCCTCCGTGTTTTCAATTTTTTTGTGCCACGATCAAATATGTGTTGGCTTAGTTTGGTACCCTAGTTTATTGATAGTACAAGAAAGAAGACTGCAGCACTTTTAAGAATTTTTGTATCACTCGGATTAGATTTGAGTCTGGGTGGGAATCTGCTTACAGCAGGAGAGTTTGTTAGTTAGTCTGCAGATTCTGAAAGAGATTATCATCACCTTTGAGCAATTGTAACTTTGGCAAAATGCAAAATTGCTACGCTGAGGTGCTTCTATCTGCATCCAACTAAAAATCTCAGTTTCATGTAGCTGAATTGATGGTTCACCGCTTGACCGTTTCACATATAAAATTGTTCAGAGAGTTGCATGTTAATGTACTGTCATTACTATCTTCGTTCTTGTTTGAATGTTCTGTGGTTTGCTTGCTACGAAAGTGGTGAAATGGAAAAGATAAGCTCTCTTTCATTTGATCTTCTCACGTGGATTATTAGCGGGAACATCCGTTCACCTTACGAGCAGACGGAACAGTGCACTATGAAGTTTTCCTCTCAACATTAAGTCAGACCACTGATCTTCGCATGTTCTTTGGCCATCGGCTCACCAACATCTATTGCATATACTCTACTATCCACACCATGGTCCGTCTTGTTCAGGCTTCTAACTGCCCTGGATAGTTATAATAGATCTTTAAATAAAGATGTAAACTGCTTGAAACAATTGGGATTCTCTTTATGTATTAAATTTTGTTTATTTCCTTCTTCTGAAATTCCAAGTAAAGTCTAGATTGTAGCCAATAATTCGATAAACTTTTTCTTTTTTCTTTTTTTGTATATTTAAAAAAGCAGAAAATGATTTTAGACAGCGTTTTGGCAGCTCCAACAGACAGCTGCGGACATGTCATATGCTATCTGGACGTAATGCCAACTAAACTTGACTTGTTGACTGTACTTAAAAAAGATTTTAAGAGATATTTCTCTCTCCCATATTCTCTCTGCCCCATTATTTCCCTCTTCTCTCTTGTATACTTAGGTTCTCCATTTCTTCTTCTCTTCCATTTCTAACTTGAAACTCAAGATCTTTCCCTAAATAAAGTATGAAAATAACTTAATCTAAAAAGGTTAACAATTCTTTTGAGTTCTGTTAGCTGTCTATCGATGGCTTACAACATTGCACTTGTTGGAGTGGATTTGAAGAAGGTAAAGTAAAATTTCAAAATCGGAATACGGGTTTTGTAGTCTACTTGCTTATTCAATCCTCCCGAATTGGGTTATAAGATTTTATTCGATTTGATTACTAATTTGGTACTAATTATTATCCTAGATCATGAATGGGGTTTATGGTTTTATTGTGATCTCTGTTTTTGATGGTTTTAGTTGAATTTTATTTGTTGGTATTATAAGATTATATTTATGATCTCTAGGGTAATTTCAAATTCCTCTATTGTTGTCCAACGGTTATATTGGGGAATGGAGGTTTTCCAACTCCTAAAAAATCCCCAAATAATGGAGTGAAGTTAAAGTTGGGGCTACATTCGTGATCCTGAAGAAATGGGAATTGTTACCTAGACCATGCAAAGAGAAAAAGTTTTCGGTAAGCGAGAAGCGTCAAAAGAAAAATAAAATAGGAATTGTTAGGTCAATAACATATTGTTTGTGTTGTCGAGTTTCCAAACCTACTAATAACATCCATTGAAAACAGGGTAAGAGTGAGGTCTGGGTGTAATCATTCAGATGGTTTTGCTTAGTTATAATCGCTAATGTGTAGCGAAAATCATTGCGTTTACCTTGCGAACATAATCATTTCTGAGCAGAAAAGTAGGTGGTGATGTTGATGCACTAGTACTTGGAGACATACTTGGAGATGCTCCTTGTCTTGTATTTGGAGGTGTTTGAGGTAGTTCTTCCTCATTTTCTTCCCTTCTTCTACTTCATTTGTTGCTGAATTTTCTTGCATCATCAATAATGGTTCTCTTCTCAATTTTACCTTCTTCCCAATTCCATGAAGCCCCTTCATCAAACAAGACATCACGATTTGTAATCATTGTATTTGTTCTTCAAGCTAAACAACCTATAACCTTTTGATTGGAGGCTATAGCCAAAAATATACTTCTCCACTTGACTCATCAAGCTTTGTTCTCTTCGCCTTTGGAATTTGAGATATACTTTTATAAAACTTTGAGATGTCTTCACAGGTAAACTCTCCTCCATGCTTCAAAAGAGTTTTATCCATACGGCTTTTGTTGGACACCCTATTCATCAAGTAGACGGGCGGTGTTTACGACCGGCCCAAAACATACCATTGTCATGAAGCATGGACTTCGCATCTCCATCACGGTTTGGTTCTTTCTCTCGGAAACACCATTTTGTTGAGGTATAACCCACGGTTGGTGCCTTTCCAAGCCTTCATCTTCACAAAAAATTTATCAAACTCTTTTGTTGTTGTACTCTTTGCCTCTATCACTTCTCAAAACTTTGATGTAGTGACCACTTTGCTTTTCAAGCAAGGCTCTTAGACTTCTTGAAGATGCTAAAACTTAGGACTTTTGTTTCTGTAGAAGTACCCCCAAGTCCCATGAGGACTTAAATCATCAATGAACAAGATAAAGTATCTATTACCTCCATGAGTTGGGTGTCTTCATTGGTCCACACATCAGTATGTACCAAACCAAGAAGTTCTTTTGCTCTCCATCTTTCACCTTTTTGGGAATGGTTGGCGATGATGTTTCCCAAGTGCACAACCTTCACATACTCCATCCTTGTGGTTGATATGTTGTGGAAGTCCTTGCACCATGTTCTTGTTGGAAAGTAACTTGAGACTATTGAAATTCAATCTTGTAGTCTTTTTATGCCATAACCATGTTTCATCAATGGTTTCCATCCTCAATGCAACATTCTTCTCCTTTTCAAGATAATTTCAGAGCTTCTTTTCTCATCTTGATACTCTTAATGACTTGTCTCTTGTTGTTGTCACTTCATAAATGGTGGTGCAATATCCATCTTCAAAATGAACCGCATACCCAAGCTCCACAGTTGCCCAACACTAAGCAAATTTTGTAAAATCAAGATATAACACATCTCTAATGTGTTTTGCTCCATTGATAGTTTGCATGAATTACCTCTTCCGTTAGCTTGAACCATGTTTTCATCCCCCATCTTCACTAGAGGGTTTATGGATGTATCCATGTCAACAAACAAGCTCTTCACACGGACATATGAGTTGTACAACCCATTCTACGACGAACTTCACTCTTTGGAAATCATGTACTTTGACAAGCATAAAACAAATTTTTTTCTTCTTTTTCTTCCGCTCTACCGGCTTGTTCTTCATCTTCTTTATCTACAATCTTTCTCAAATGTCCATACTTCTTGCAATTGCGACATTGGGGCTTTCCTTTGTTCCAACAATTCTTCTCCAAATGACCATTCTTCTTGCAAAAATTGCACCTTGGTAAAGTATCACTTTTTGTGTAGTTGTTGGAGTTAGCTCCTCCTTTCTTCCATTTTCCCTTTCCATTTGGGCTAGATGAAAAATCGCCCTTGTAAAGACCCATTTTGCTTCATTGCTGAATTTTGAGTTCAAGTTCAATTTTGATTTGAAATGCACTTTCAATTGATTTTTTTCCAGTGCCTCGAAGCACCCTTTGTTCATACACCTTCAAAGAAGCCCATAATTCTTGCGACTTTAATGTAGAGAAATCTTTAGTCTCTTCTAAACCATACAATGGGTTCAAATTTCTCCGGCAAACAAATCAATATCTTCTGCAATTCTTCTTTCTTCCATCTTCTCACCCACATCAACATATTATTAACAGCTTCAACAACTCTTGAAGAAAATTCATTCAAACATTCATTCTCATTCATTTTTAGATTCTCAAAATCTCTTCTATAGAAATGTAATTTCAATTCTCTTACCTTCCTTATTACCTCCACATACTCTTGTTGAAGGATATTCCAAGCTTCCTTAGCTATAGGAAAATGGATTACTCTTGTTAGAATAGTGTCTCAACTCCTTGTTGAATGTACATGGATGCTTTTGCATTCTTCTTTCCTACTCTCCTTAAGTAAATACTTTTTGGGGTTGTTCTAGATTGATGTATCTTCAACTTCATCATGCCCATTTGTACAATCTCCCACATCTTGTGACATGAACAAGGTCTTCATTTTGATAGCCCCAAATATCATAATTTTCTCCATGAAAAAGTGGTATTGAAGGTTGTTGAATGTAAACTTGAGTTACTACTAACACCATGATTTGGTTGATGATTGATTGAAGAAATTAGGTTTTCTTTTCTAGATCTAGATTTTGAAAACTTTAAATGTTGCTGATTTTTTGATTTAATGGGTAGAAATTGATTTTTCACTCACAAGATCAAATCTAATAGATTTAAGCTCATTACCAATTGTTGGATGTATGGGTGATTAAAGATAGATGTTTGATGTTGATCTTGGTGATGGAGTAGTGGGAACCTCTTTGGTTCTTCTCATCTCTCTATTTTCATTAAGTTGAAGAGATAATATAACTCTTCTACTTGGTCTACAAAAGACCTTACAACTTGTGGATGTCCTACACCCACATATTTGAGTCAACACACAACTAAATATAAAGTTGACTTGACACTCCTATTACTAGTTCACTAACATTACATTACTCAACACTTTCCAAATCTTTCACAATCTGTCACTCTTGATGTAGGCTTTAAACATAATTTTCAAAGTGAAAAAGCAGAGACATAAATGAATTAGGGAAAGAGATAACTGGAAGCATTTGGTGATTTGGTTTGTGGTAGAACTGTGGAGAAAACAGACATGAAGAATGAAGCTCTGCTCAGAGTAAGCGACGATTAAACGGTATGAAAATCATAGGAAATCAGCGAAGGAGAATATGGAAATGGGTGATGGATTGATTGAGGGTAAATTGAGTGCTGATGATACCTAAACGTATCAATCGACGATACGCATCCATATCGATCTTTGTATGCTTGGAGGAAGAAGAAGAAGAAAAAACTGAAATCAAAAAAGTTGCTTCATAAGAATTCAATAAGGGTTAAGTGGGGGACTAGTTCTGTGGGTTATGTCCAGGAGGCTAGTTCTGTGGGCCTTGATGTTGTTACTCTTGATAAGGATTAGGGCACACCACCACACTTTGGTTTTTATTTATAAACCAAACTAAGCTCATTGTAGATCTTCATTGAAACCAAACTAAAGCTCCGCCGTTTTCGTTTCTGTTCTCAATCTCCCATCTTATCCAAATAAGGATCTCTCGTTTTGATCTTCTGATTCTCTCCAGTTAAGAATGGATTATTGGGAACATCCCAAATCCAACTAGAATCTATCGTGCACTATGATTTATCCTCTCAAAAAAGTAAAGACGGAAGGAAGGAGTGGAGATTGCAGGGGGCAGTGGTTTGCGTCATAGGAAATGATAGATGGGTTTGTTTTCTGATGCAATCTGTTGCATAAATCTCGTGGTGGTCTTGTCTCTCTTTATCATCTTATTTGTTTGCTTAGTTGATTATGAATCTTTGAAGTAAAGATTCAAATGAGCAGTGGAATTATCTGTCTATGAAAATTTTGGTATAAATTCTGTCCGGATTGTAACCAAATAATATGCAAGCTAGAAAGAATTGGGAAACATCTATTTTTTGTAAAACTTTAGGGTTTTCAGATTCAATTGATTTCTGTTTTTTGTTTTAAATTTTGTAATACTCTGTCTAAATAATATGTATTGTTAGAAATGTTCAATAGCAAGTATGTCTAGATTCCAACTGGACTTTTCACTCTAACTCAGAATATGATCTTTTAAACTGAACTCAGACTTACAATCCACAAACATAACTCCATAAAATCTTGTTTGAGAATGGTAATTATTTGTAATTTGTTGGGTTCCAAAATTTAAAGAAGACCAAACAATGAAATTCGTATAAGTACTGTCTTTGAGTCATTATAGGTTTTGTAAGCGTAAGCACAACTTCTTAATAGAGTTTCTTGGCTTCAATATTGTTCTTGTATTACGTTAAAAGTTTTGTCTCTGTTATTGTGTGCTGCATTGTTTTCTTGATCAGTAGGAGGAAGATTGGTTTCCAACGCCAATCGTACACTGAGTAAAACAGTACCACTCTCATCTCAAATTATAGCCCCTTAACGACCTCCTTCTGCACATAAGGGTCCTGATGCAGCCTCTCCCACCTCCGGTTTTTGCCAACTGATTGATTTTTATTATTTGGGAATATTAATTTTCTTTACAAAGTTTTATATTGGATACAATTATCCCATATATCTTTTAAAAAGTTCGGATGCTGTTATATTCCCACCCTCAATCAGATGGGTAAAGGTCACCATGGATTATGCCCAGTGGACGTCTTGTTGCCCTTGGAAGGCACACCTAACACTTTAGGGTTTTGTTTATAAACTAGCAGCAGCTACACTCTCTATCTTATTCTCACCGAAACCGAACCACACTACGCCGTCTCCTCTCTGTTTTGAATCTATTATTGGGAAGTACATCCTCGGATCTACCTACACAATCAACAACAACCTGCACTATGACTTTTCCTCTCAAAGTAAGTCGGATCTTCGGAGTAAAAATTTGTTAAATTTCTTTTCTTCCTTGAATCTGATAAATCCTTCCAGCTAGCTTGAAATAAATGTCTGGATTATAACTAACCTTTGAGTTTGCTGCTAGAAAATAGTCAGAAATTTCAATTTCAATTTTAAGATTTGTTTTTTAACATTTGAGTTTGAAGATTCAAAATTGCATGTTCTGCTGTTTTTAAATTTTCCGATCAAATATGTAATATTATGTGTCTAAATAATATGATATAATCTTCACTGAATCCCCCAATTTTTAGAACATCTGTTGTTAGTTATTCTTGCTAGATTTTTGTGTCAAAACAGTGGTTATAGTTCAGAAAATGTTCTTATAAAGATTTGAGATTGCAGGCAAGTTTTGATCTTGGATATTCGTTAAATTTGGATAAGAAGAAGGTAACAACAAAAATGCTATTGGGGAGACCAATGGTGACCCCCAATTACTTTTTCATAGCCCCCAATTTTTTTCATATTAATCCTCACTTTTTTTTTTTTTTTTTTTTTTTTAAAAAGTAAACAAATTTTATTCATTATTTAGAGTTACAGTCGCTCATTCGGACTTGAGCTTGAGTGGAGTACAATAAAGGAAAAGAAAATCTGGTGGTAAACCGAGACCAGCCTCTTGCTGATGGAATTTGGTGTTCTTGAGGCTGACAAATCTGCTCCCCTATTTACTGGGCATCAATGACAGATTACCTTCTTTGAATTGATGAGTGACAACAGAATGTGGTATTTGTCGAAGCATGAAATGGATTCCAGCAATCAAATGTTGTAATCCCCAAGGGTTCGAAGTCTAAAGGTTTGACCAGTTTACCACTACTGCGAATCCAATTCCACATGTAAATGTGTTGGTTGTGGTTGATGACCTCCTCTAAGTCTGCATACCTTTGCTTTCAATTACTGCTACCACTGCTAGTGTAATGCCACCGGAATGGGTGCCGAAAGGATGTGGTTTCCATGATTCTGAAGGATATAGCTGCTCCTGTAAACCAGGATCCTCTAATTTGCCCCATCGCATTCAATTTTAACCAAGGGAAATGAAGGAGGATGCCAATGAACATGGATTGTTGTAGTAGACTGTTGTGATGAATGATGGGTAATGGTGCTTGACCGGTTACGGCGAAGGTGTGTGATAGCAAGCAAAAGGTATTCCATAAGGAGTTTTCCTATTATCTGAATTGTTTGATGTTGCCGGGTTTACAGGAAGGCCACATGGTTCCTACGGCCAAATCCCCCATAATATAAAGACGGAAGGCCGATAAGATAGACTCGCGATTGTGGTGATTGAAATAATAACGCTTTGAATTGATGAAAGGTTATTGTGGTAGTATGACACCATCCCAGGGAACATTGCGACATTTGATCCCAAATTGGCAGAATCTTGCTGACGTTGAAGAAAAGATGATAAAGGTTTTCCCGATGTGGTTAGAGCCCCTGGACATTTAGGATCATTAGCTATCGATCGGTTAAATAGCAACTCCCTTGTTGGCAAACCTGCATGCAAGAATTTTCAAAAGAACACTTGGATTTTCGGTGGACATGGCAATTTCCAAACCTTAGAAAACACCTTGATTGTGGCTGTGTAGTAGTTGTAGAAGATCCATCATCTATTAAAGCTCAGTCGCAGATTTTCAAAACATTCCATTGGTACGTGAATCTCCATCTCATCCAATCAGTGATGGCATAGATGGCAGATGGATATTAAGAATCTGTTGGGTGGTATTTAAATTCGGAGATATTGAGGCGTACCTTGATTACGTCCCATTGATTGTTGGTAGGGTTAATCGGTTATACCTAGTGAAAGCTGGAAGAATTAGTGTTTGCTCCCGGTGGCGGTAGGTGGGGAATCCGGGGGATGATTCCATAATGGAGTTTGAGCACCATTTCCAAGTAGAAAAGTAACCCCTTTAGCAATAGTCGATGTGAGTTTTATGCTGCACTCCAAAAGGACTCGGCCTTATTTGCCCATTGCATGTTAAGTATTGAAGCTCCTTTGAAATATTTCTCTCGTGACCAAATCCATATGAGTTTGGCTTGATGTAAATTGCCAAATCGTTTTGGGAACAAAGCTTTGTTCATCGATGCATCTGACCCCTAAGCCCCCTTCACTTTTAAGCTTTATCAATATTTTCCAATTTATGGGATGAAATTTTCTTTGATCAACTGAATGTCCCCATAGGAAATTCTGCCTGATCCTATCCATTTTAATGAATATGTCCAGGCAACATTGTAATGCACGATATGATTTTTGAGGAGCCAGTGAAGTATTAACTAACACAACTCTTCACACACCAGCGTCAATGTGGGAATTTGACATCATGAAGTTTTGTTGCCATCTTATTAAGGATACTAGATGAAGTTTGAAATGTCGATCTTCCGGAAGTGATCGCACACCCCAGTCTGAGGGGGTTTGGATGTTGTTTGTAATAGGAAAAATATTCCTAAACTCTTTGGATGATATCAAAGGATGTCTGAGGTGGTGAATCATTGAAAGATTTGGCAAGATTAAAATCTTTGACGACTGCTGATGAGCTATCTTGATTTAAAAGTTGTTGGAGATTGAAACATTTCTCAATTGATGCAGCTTGTCAAAAGTAAATCGTCCATACATCAAATGTGAGATTGGAGGAGGAGCATTTGAAGATATTTTTAATACCCTGAATAGCCCACATGGATTCAGATTAGAAAAGGTTAGTAGACAAAATCTCGGAAGCATAAGATGAAAACATATGGCGACAATGGGTCTCACACATGCATTATGCCACCACGTTGGTTTTACTGCAGACCACATGCTAACGAGCCAATTAATCTTCAACCAAGTGGAGGTTCTGGACTTGATGCAAAACATGATTCTATCTATTAGCCGATTGGGAACCCCAAGGTTTGTACGCCATTTGAATGAAATTCGAGTTGAGCTTATCATATGCCTTGTGCACATCAATTTAAGAGCAAATTTTGGTTTCCTCCAGGTTTTAGTAGTTACGATATGATGAAACAACTCCTTTACAATGGAAATATTATCACTGGATTGATATCTTGTTGGGACAAAAAGCACTTTGTGTTGGGCTGATGAGATTTGGCAATAGTGGGATCGATTCACAATGATTTTGAAATAATCTTTATGAAATATTTGACAAACTAATGGGGCGATGGTAGATTTGGTTTCTCGGAGATGATGATTTACAGAATCAGATGTAATATTAGTAATAGTTGAGCTGGTTGGTTGGCGTGCATCTGGAAAAATGCATTACCATATTACGGACAATTGAGTTGGTGTTTGCCGGGAAGCTCTATAAAAGGCAAGTCGTGAACCCATCCGGTCCGGCGCACTTTCAGGAAAAATGCCAAACAGCATACTTTCAATCTCAATTATCAACTGGATCAATAAATTGTTTTGTTGTTGAAACAGTAATTCTAGGATTTACACATGTGAACAATGAAGGATCAACCACTGGAGGAGGCATTTGGTAAAGACCTTGAAAATAGGACACAAAACTATTTATAATGTCTTCATGATTGTACGTCCACGATCCATCATTGTCTTTGATTCTACAAATAGTATTTTTGCATGGCGGGTGTTGATTTTGTATGATAGAAGGTGGTATTCCGATCAGCTAGGTTCAACCATTGTATCTTGCGATCGTTGTCTCCGGTAAGCATCTAGATGTAGTAGAAGTGGGTGGTTCGCAAATTAAGTTGGGCCCTTTGGATTGCTGAAATAGTGTTGTTCCCACAAGACAGCACATCTTACCTGAGCCTGAGCTAATTGCATTTCTGGTTCTTTAATTTTCCTGGTTAGTGATCCAAGTTGTTTTATCCCACAAGGTCAGATACTTGTTAAAATCAGTTTTCTATGAAAACAAAAGGTAATCCAATACTAAGCGAAGCCAAACCATCTACCTACTGAATAGTAATCGGATGTAGTAACCAGTGGTGTTTCCAAATCAGTCGATTTTAGGTTGACTATTTGGACGAAAAATTTGCAAAACTAGAGGAGCATGATCAGATCCACATCGCGGTTGCACGTACACTTTATCGAAACTCATTCCTCCAAAGAGGTTTGAAACAGGCCTGTCTAATCTTTCTGCGATGTAATGTTGGCCTTGCTGGTTGTTAGTCCATGTGAATGGATCACCAATAAATCCAAGTCTAACATGCTACAAGCATTGAGCATAGATAGGAACTTGTATACTTGTGAATGAGTTACAGTCTCCCCCTTGTTTTATGGGTCCACGATATCATTAAAATCTCGATCATCATCCATGGTTCCAATATGAGTTGATTGTAGTTGAGTAGGTAGTTCTTCCCACTATATGACGAGGCATCGGGTGGGGAGGGCCATAAATACTTAGGTGAAAATCCATGAAGATGAAGATTATGGAAAGGTGACCCAGCATGTATGCCAATGCTTGGTATGACGGCAAGTACGTGGACGGTGGTGTTTGCTTTCCAAAAAAGTGCTAATCCTCCTTTTTAGGCCTATCTTTGGCTATAGCAAAATAGTGATCAAAGCGCAGGCATTAGCAAGATAATGTATTCTTTTCTTAGTGGCAAGGGTTTGAAAAAAAAGTAGAGAAGGAGTAAATCTTGAGTAAGCTCTAAAGCCTTTGGTCATCAAAGGCACTCCCCACCTTGACAATTCCAACTAACACAACTCATTTCGCTGGCGAAAATGTTGCTCAAGCCACCCGCAGAGAATAAGTCTTCATCGATATCGTCGGAATCGATGTCTGTATCCTGAAGAGATAACTTCCATGCATGAGCAGGAGGACCAGGAGATAGAGAGACATCCTTATTGAAAAACATTGCAAGGCGCTACTTTCCGCACTCTGTCCTGAGAAGCAGTTGTAAGATTCCAACGAGGATGGTGGTGTGAAAGGGGCTGTGAAGATGGATCGAAATGCAGCCTTTGCCTTTGGTGGAAGAAGTAACAAATCACGGGTACTCATTTGATGAAGATGAGGGGGGCGTAAACGGTGATGGCGAAACAGCAGTAGATACCTGCAAATGCACTTCTGTGGGAAGATTGCCCATAAGAAGGCTGATGGGGTGTAGAAGGTTGGCCTGATAGGGCCGAAGGGTGATGATGAAGCAAGGTTGTTAGGTTCGGGTTTGGCAATTGGCGTTGGATAGGGATTTAAACCCGGTTGTAGTTATTTGTATCCCTAAATAGTGTAGGTGGAGAGAATAAGTAGGGACGATTAGAGTATGGTGGCGGTATAGGTTGTGAGATGGGTAGGGAATGGGAATTCTGATAGGTTTCATTTAAGCCGGAGGGGTTGATGTTTAGAGATTATACGTGTTGCTAGAAGAATGAATTTGGACAGGCTCAAGGAATGTTTTATTTAGCTCATTATTAGGTTGCGGATACATTGCACTTAAAGTTTGTGTCCATACAAATCTTGGCTCTGAAGCACCACGTGTTTATATCCACGGGCTTCCAAGCATTATCCGTATCAGAAAATCCCATCCCCCTATGATGCAGCCGAAATCTACAGGTGTGAACTTGATGTAGCGAGATGTGTCGAAGATTTTTAACGGGATCATTGAAAGATTCAACTTGGATCGGGTGTGCGATGGACGAACTGATTCGGTGGTGGCATGCTCGTACGGTTGTGCTGATGATGTAGAACCAGATGTGAGCAGAGATGAAGCATTACACAGAATATCCCTTTGCCCACCATGGAGTTATTTGGCAGTGATGTGGTGGTTGGGTGGTGGTTGAAAAACCAGAGGTGGGGAAATTTGAAGGCACACGAGTAGGCATTGGACGAGGTGGAGGGTGTTGAGGAATATCTGATGGTGGCTCAGGTAGTTTTGTCCTGATATATTGATGGCTTAAAGGATGATGAGGCAAGTTTAAAGTGGCTTTCATTTTCATGCTCCAACTATACTTCGGTGGTGGAGGAAGTGGTGGAGGTGGACCTTACGGTTGGGGTTTCTTGGACGAGCGGGGCATTTATTGGTTTGATGTCCAGCATAACCATAAAGAAAGCACACAGTTAGGAGGAATTCATATGCAAGTTGAACCCAAGTTTTCCCCTCGATATTCAGCGAGATAACAAGATGTAAAGGCTTAGTAGTATCAAGCTGTGCTTGACTCTGGGTATCAGTCTGAGAAGCTCACACGCAGAAATAAAACCAGCCGAGCTCAGTAGTTCACGGATGCTTTCTTCATTTTTAAAGCAATGGGAAGATTGATAATCTGAGTCCAAAAAATTACCTTTTTGAACGCCTCCGTCGGATGATTTTGATAGAACTGCCATTCCTCCACTTGGATTGTGTATCGGGCAACCAACCATGGTTGAAGGAGTTAGCTTGTATGATCTTTCTTCTTTACCAAAAAAATGATTTTGAAGGTTTCGGGGTCATGTAAAGATTTCATCTCTTTTATGAGCATAGGTTCAAGAGTTGTTTGAGTCCTTGGCGAAGTGTGTTGAAATGAAGTTTACAATAAATACGATAACCACGGAGAGGAAGCTTAAATTAAAGTCAACAAAAGTTTCTTCATGCTTTACATTAGTTGAAAGATAGGTGGAGATTAAATCGAAGTGATATGGATGAAGAAGAATGTGACAAACAGTTATCTTGTCGGGAGGTGAATATGCGAGGGTTTGTGAGAAAGGACTAGAATGCATCGGATTTTAAGCCAGGCAGAGGCAGTTTCATGATGTTTTACTGCATGATAACAACAACTCAAATGTGATTGGACGAAGGCGGTAAGAAGATGATGATCCTCGAGTTTGAGGAAAAACTTTTTTGAAGCCTTTTAGCGAGTATTGAACAATGAACCCGAAAATCATTAAGCACTATGCACTATTATCAGAACCAATATCACAGGGATTACATAAGAGACAAATCAAGCACCTACACACGATCATTGGTTGATTCCATTATCAAAGAATTAACAAGGTGAATGAGTTCTTAAGCTAAACCAAAGAGTGGTTCTTTTTACGACATGACTATAGGTTTTGATCGTTTGGTTGCTCGGAGCAACTTGAATATCGTCTTCTGGTAGACATTGTTTTTCAAGGGTTAGATGTGACGGGCCGATGTTGATTAACACATTGGTAGATTGACGGGCTAAATATTTAAGCACGGATGATTAACTTCACTCCTCTGTAAATTTTCAGCATTGAAGAGTTTGGCTCGAAGAAAACCTAACAAGGTGTATGGAAACCAAATTTTTACTTGTGAAGTAGAAGTTAATCCCATAAATCATAAACGGAAACAATTTCTTTGTAAATAGTTAGAAGTCTCACCATGGTTTGCTTTACCAGAGCCACAGATTTGTATCTTGAACCGAAGTCTCAACATTTTTCTACTATATTATAGTAGTGGTTGATAGGTGCCAGTTTAAAAGTCTATGACATTTTTAAATAGATTACCACTCGGGACGGAGCAGAAACATTTTAGGGGGGCTAATTAGCAAAACAAAAATTCAAAGGGGGCTAACTAACAATTTTTCTTCTAAATAATAAAAGTTACAAAGGATTTATATAATGAATTAAAGAGAAACAGGGGAGGCGAGCGCCACCCCTGAACTACACTTAGTTCCGTCCCTGTTACCACTTACCTCCATAAAAAAAAATGTTACGTGCACACTCTTTAAAGAAGAGATTTTGGACTCGTTTCTTAAGATTTAGATTTGAAGTCCTGATACTTACCGATAAATGGATTAACTGAAGTTCAAAAGTAGCATTTCTTGACTTAGATGGGTAAAACTCGCCATTGGAGTAAGTCAAATACTAATTCTATGGGCCTAGTTAGAACAGAGATTTGGGTGAATTCTTCCACACTGAACTGGTGGAGATACTTTACTTATTTATACTATGAGATTGAATCTCAAGTTGTTTATTTGAGATAAACATTGTTGAATATAACAACTTTGAATAACATGAAAATAGCTAACTAAAAGGAACTAGTTGAGCATGCCTACAATGATGTTAAATTTAAAGTCTTCACTTGGCCGAGAGTCTTTAGGAAGACTCTCTGTATCTTAACACCTCCCCCTCAAGTTATACGTGAGTTGGCGAATAATGCAACTTGGATCGTAATCAGATGAAACGTGGTCTTGAATAGACCCTTAGTAAAGATATGGCCAACTGATCCTTCGGGTGATGAAACGCACTTGCATTTGTTTCCTTGCAACCCTTTCCCTCACAAAATGGTAATCAATTTCTATGTGCTTGGTGTGGCGTGGAAAACTGGATTAGCAGTAAGGTAAATTGCCCCTAGTTTGTCCCATAGAATGGGTGTTGGTATGTTAACACCAAGCTCTTGAAGTAAGGGATTAACATCCGGATAATCTCAGTGGCAATCACTTTAAAATATTACCTGTGTACTAAACTTGAAGTAATCTTACGCTTCCTAGCACTCCATGAAATCGGATTCCCTCAAAATATATACAATAACCACTCGTCGAGCAACGATCATCCCGAACTACCAGCCAGGTCTGCATCTGAATACGCATGGAGGAAGTAATCTGAGGATGCACCAGGATTGAAGACCATAGTTCTTTATTGTTTTTAGATACACATAATCCTCTTGACAAGCTCTAGAGTGTTTAATAAATGGGTCATGCATATATTGGCAGACCTTGTTAACAGCAATGGATATATCAGGTCTAGTGAGATGTAAATATTGTAACGCACCGACAACACTTCGATATAAAGAAGGATCCTTGAATCTTTCAGCACCATATTTTCGGATTTTTTCATTGGCTGACAAGGGAGTGGATACGGGCTTCACACCGTCCATCTTGAGTACGCTTCAAAAGATCGGTTACATATTTTCGTTTGGTGAGGATAAGTGCATTGTCTTGTCTAATAACCTCAACTCCCAAGAAGAAGGATAAATCTCATCCTTTAATACAAACTCCGAACCAGAAACTCTATGAAATTTGTGTTGAATATGCGACATTGAACCCGTCACAATTATGTAATCGACATAATCGGACATATGTGACGGAGTCTTTAGATTTTAAGATAAACAAGGAGCTATCAGATATAGAACCCGTGAATCCAAGTTTAACTGAGGATAATTGCTTAGCCTTTGAAAACCAAGCACGGAGCTGTTTGAGGCCATACAATGATTTATGTATCTTACAAACATGTTGAGGATAGTTAGGATCAACATACCCAACAGTCTTCTCATGTACACCTCCTCCTCAAGTTGCCATGCAAGAATGCATTTTCAACATCCAATTGCTTTAATGGCCAATTGTTCATGACAAAAATAGATAACACAAGGCGAATAGCATGGTTTTATGACAAAGGCTAAATGTCTCTCCATAATCAACTCCTTCTTCTTTGAATTGAAGCCTTTAGCAACCAAGCGTGCTTTGTATTGATTGATGCTGCCATCTGGATTTTGTTTGACGCGGAAAACCCATTTTGAACCTACAACATTCATTCCGGATGTCTCATATGGCACCAATGAGTATGTACCATTTCGAATAAGTGCATTAATCTGTACATCCATAGCTTTTCTCCATTTGGAATTTTTGCAGGCCACAGAGAAGCAGGTTGGTTCCATAAAGTCTGACTCCAAGAGTGGATGTTTTGTGGCTGTTAAACACAATTTTTGGATGGGTTTTGAAATACCAGACTTTGCACGTGTCCTCATAGGATGAACTCTCGCGCCGGTTGTACTTGGTTGCTGAGTTAGAAAAGACTTGTTGATGATGTTGCGGTATTAGAAAGAAGGTGATGCCTCGGATGGATTATGTTTTGGAGCATCTAACATTGTTGAAGAAGAGGCACCGAGATCTGGAGAAGTCGGGAGTGGCATTGCACTTTGATGATGATATATTATCTCCTTGATGTTGCCACAGCGGACTTGGACAAGTAACTTCGATGTATTGGTGATTCCCAGTATAAATGGAGGTGAAAGCAAAACACTAGTACTTGTTGGTACAATACCCGGAGCTTGCTGTCACTGAGAAGACTGAATGGGAATGATTAGTTCTTCAAACTCGTACATGGCGTGATATATACAAAACTGTTTGTTTCTCGGTGGAAGCACATGTAACCCTTGTGTGCACTACTATATCCTATGAAGATACAAAGAAGAGACCTAGGTTCAAGTTTATTTGCATTATATGGCCTTAGGCGAGGATAAGCTAGACACCCAAAGACTCGTAAGAAAGAGTAATGTTGAGATTTCTCGGAAAAGAAGTTCAAGTGGTGTTTTGGATTCGTATTGGATTTAGGTAGCTTGTTGATCAAATAACGAGTCTATTTGTAAAGCATCAGCCCAAAAGGAGCGTGGCATATGAGCATGAAACAAGAGAGCTAAACCAGACTGGTTACACATGACGATTGACGTTCTCGCTAATCCATTTTGAGGTGATGTGTGTGGACATGAGAATCTATGTTGTATACCTCGATTCATTGAGATATGATGTAAAACTTCTTATATTCTAAGGCATTATCTCGACGAAAAACTTTGATTTTATGATCTCATAGATTCTCAACTTGTTTGTGAAATAGGGACAAAGTTTTTAGAGCATCTGACCTTTGAACAAGTGGAAATACCCAAGTATAATGCGAGAAAACATCCATTATCAAAAGGTAATATCGAAAACCAGATCTAGATAAATGTGGTGAGACCCAAATAAAAAGGACAACCAAGCTCGGTGGCTTGTCATAAACGGTAAGTACTAAGAGAGAAAGACAACTTCTTGCTCTTCTTTGATGTGGCAAGAGTGACAATAATCAAAGTTTTTATTACTAACGGAAGGGAAAATTGATGGCGGATCCTAGAGATTGTACGCAGACATGGGATGGCCTAATCGTTGGTGCAAAGTGGTAAGCGGAAGCAACATGTGCTTGTGGCTTTATTGGATGATCTAGCACATCAATTCCATCAAACACGTACAGTCCATTCCTTTCAAGTCCTCTCAATGAAGCCGGCAGCCCCGTTTCCTTGTCCTTCACAACAAAATAAGAGGTGTGAAATTCGAAGAATACCGCATTGTCTTTGCTGCAGAATGAGACATCGATAAAGAATTACACTTAATTGCAGGCACATGGTAAACATTATTTAAGCAAAATATCTTGAATTTTTGTAAAAGAACTATTACCAATATGAGGCAATATTGAATGCGGTGCCATTACCCACTTGCACTTGTTCGTGCCAACATACTCATGAGAAATGCAGTTAAATTTCTCATGCTGCTGTCGGATGATGCGTAGCTCGGTGATCGGTAACCCATTGATTTTCAAGTTGTCCTCTGGTAGAGCTATATGGCAGTGGTTGTCTCTACTGATTGTTATTAGGTTTGTCATGTCTGAACCAACACCTATCCGCAAGATGATTTCTTTTCTTAAATCCGACACTTTGGTCTGTCTCATTCGTGGTTGTTCTTTGATTATTGCGCTCGGAAGGAATTGTTGTTGCCTTTCTTGAAGGACTGATTTGTGTTTTTTTTGGGCCCCGTGTTTTTTGGTATTGTGTACCTTGACCAATAAATCTTCTTTGGTCTTGCACATGTTACAGATCTTGATGTGGAAGTCATTGCTACATTTGCTAGTTCCACTGCAACAAGGCTAGGTGTTGCTCTTGCCTCATATCAAAAAGTTAAAAGATGAGAATAAAAGGTATCTATGTCCATACCCTCTTTTGTAGTGAGTGCGATTTACGATCGGATCATAACTTTGATTTAAGCCATTGCGTATGGCTTGCTTCCTTTCATCGTACCGTGTATCCCGATTCTGCTAATTGAGCAAACAAAGCTTTAGCATCAGTCAAATAAGATTTGAGTCTTATTACCTTTGGTTAGTTTTGTGAAGTTTGTTTCTTTAGATTCATCTGGTGAATAAAGGTTTCGGCGCATACTCCGTCTCCAACTTATCCCAGTTTCTTTGGGTGTGTCAAAGTCTTGCTACCATGCTCAAGACTTGGTGTTAAGGTTGAATTCAACCATCCAACTATCGATGAATCCACGAGATTCATACGCATAAAAAGTTGGATTTATTGCTTCACTTTACGGAAGTGTTCTTGCTTTGTTTTGGTTTTGATCCATCTATGAAACCTGTGAGATCATAACCTTTGAGAATAGGTTTAAACCTGAGCCTTCAGGAGCGAGATGATTTGTCTCTGTATGCTTCAAGGTTACTAGATGGTGGATGTGTACTTGGCGAAGGGTGTTTGTAATATCTGCCATTTTTGATGGATCAGAGTTTTTTTTTTTGTGTATTGTTTTTGATTTGCGGAAGGTGGCTTGGATCAAAAGGCGTGCCAAGTTAGAACAGAGATTTGGGTGAATTCTTCCACACCTAAGACTGGTGGAGATACTTTACTTATTTATCTTGTGAGATTGAATCTCAAGTTGTTACACAGATAAACATTGTTGAATATAACAACTTTGAATAACATGAAAATAGCTAACTAAAAGGAACTAGTTGAACGCCTACAATGATGTTACGTTAAAGTCTTCACTTGACTGAGAGTCTTTAGGAAGACTCTCTGCTTGTATGCTTAACATGAACGAAGTCATTGGAACCCGGAAGGAAATGCTAGATGGGTTGGAGTATTGTTTCGGAGTCATTTACATCTCATCTTTTTGGTGATTATCTGCATTCACCTGCCTAACCTTAGATCTTTTGGTCTTTTGATCTATTGCATAAATCCCGTGGTTTCGTCTCCTTTTTCGCCATCTTTTTTCAATTGGTTCACTGTGAATCTTCAACTAAAGTTTCAAACTGCCCGATGTAATTTGTATATCTATGTGACTAGATTTGCTTTTTGTTATAATTTTTGAATAAAAGTATGGATTGTAACCAAACAATTTGTAAGCTAAAAAAATTTCCGAAAGAACATTAGAGTTTCCAGATCTTGGTCGATCCCAACTTTCAGGCATCAGATCTGTTGTCATTGTAAGGTTTTTATCTTCATGTATTGAATTAGTCCTTGGTTAGAATTTAGATATGTTATTTATGTAGTGGCTTTACAAAGAATTGAGATTCTATGCAGATATTTGATCTCATCTTAGAGAGTGTCAAATATTAACGTTTTGCTTGCTTGTTTTTCTTGTTATTGATTGAATGATGATGGTTCTTATAAAAATAATGAACATCCTCTTTTGTCTGACTAAGTTTTTCTTATGTCTTCATCATCTGTTCATTTGTCCTTGCAACTAAGACATAAGAGCCTCCGCTTTTCAGCGTCTCTTTCTCTGTCATATGCTTAAAAAAAAGTTGAAGCTTAACTTTTCCCATTGATTCAGCATGTTGACGTTAACGTTATAGCACTCTTGCTCATGGCGGAAACATTGAATTTGATAAACTGATCTTCTTGTTCACATTATGCACATTTAATTTTTAGTGGATTCTGCAAAGTAGGGGAGGTGCTTTTCAGATTCTGCAAACTGTGAAGGAGACTCAGGAGAGAATCTGAAAACTCTTGAAATGGGTATAAAGGGTAAGTTCTTTGGAGGTGAAAAGATAGGATTTGCTGACCTTGTTATTGGAAGGATTCCCTTTTGGATCAGTATAATAACCCAAGACATTATTGGCGTTAAACTTGTGGATGAAGTGAACATGCCTTTGCTTAGTGTATGGTTTAAAGATTTTCTTGATGTTGAGCCTCAAGAGAAAGTGTCGTCTTACTGCAAAATGTTCAATGAGTCGCTTCTATATGCCGGGTCATACGATAGATTGTGGATCATAAGTCAGATTTAGGAAGGAAAATCTGGTGATAGGATCATAAATCTTAGTTCGTGTAAATTTTGGACCATCAAATTGTAAGAAAGCTAATGTCGTTTGACAAGCTTCTCACTGGTTTTAGATTTCATTGAAAATATTTTTTTGTGTTTTACAGACTTAACTTTCTCTCTCTCTCTCTCTCTCTCAGGTGTTTTTAAAATATTTCAGACTGCAACCTGCTCAACAGGTTACTAACGTACACTTTGACTGTCACCTGTAAGTTACCACAGACACACACAAAACACGACTCCATGGTTTACACACTCATTTCACACAAGTTGAAAAGCACTTCCCGACACCCCCCCGCAAGAACAGGGTCTATGCAGAGGCAGAGACACTGAGCTTGTACCTCAATGTGGAGAACCTATTGGTAGATAAGCCTTTGGTGAAGATATCTGCTATTTGATCTGTAGTTGAGAGAAAACGCACATCCAGAGCTTTTGCAGCAACTAACTCCCTGACATAGTGAAATGCAATCTCTATATGTTTCATTCGATGATGAAATATTGGATTTGCTGTTAAGTAGGTAGCGCCCATGTTATCACACCATAGAACTGGCACCTTTGGGGAAGAAAACTGTAGCTCATGAAGTAAAGATTGTACCCACACTAGTTCTGAAGTTGCATCAGCTAGAGCACGATACTCTGCTTCTGTACTAGACCTTGCGACTGTCTTCTGTTTTCTAGAGCACCAAGAAATGAGATTCGGACCCTGAAAGAGTGCCATGCCACCAGTGGATCTTCTATCAGTTATATCACCAGCCCAATCTGCATCTGAGTAGGCTTGAAGTTGTAGAGATATTGACCTTTTAAACTGTAAACCATGAGAGATAGTGCCCTTTAAATACCTTAGTATCCTCTTCACAACCCGACAGTCTCTGCATCGGTTGGTTTTTGCATATGTTGACATGCTTTATTAACAGCATAAGAGATGTAAGTCAGTAATTATTGCATATTGAAGTGCACCAACTGACCTTACAGATAGAAGCTGGGTCTTCAAATGGAGTAGAATTGATCACACAATTTGTTGTAGAAATAGAGTCGCACATCTAGCGATTGTGCATTTTAGTTTTGACAAGCGATTTGAAATATATTGTTCATGTGAAGAAGGATACTGCTTCTGTACGAGTTAGGGAAGCATGAATTCCTAAGAAAAAATTCTGAGAAGGCCCAAATCCTTAATGGCAAATTCTCTGCCTAAGGCAGTAATCAAAGAATCAATATCTGCAGAAGAACTCCCTTTCACCAAAATGTCATCCACATAGACTAAAATGTAAAGCACAGAAGTAGGTTTTACTTTAATAAAAAGTGAAGTATCAGTTTTAGAAGAGGGGAAACCATTTTTCAGTATAAACTGACTCAATCTTTCAAACCAAGCCCTTGGAGCTTGCTTCAAGCCATAGAGTGACTTTTGAAGTTTACACACATGATTGGGAAGTAATTTGTCCATATGTAGCCTGGTGGTTGAACCATAAAAACATCCTCAGATAAATTCCCATGAATAAAAGCATTCTTCACATCCAGTTGCCTTATCTGCCAGTTTTTGTAAAGAGAGATTGAAAGAATGATTCTCACAGTATTAGGCTTCACCACAGGGATAAATGTGTCTTGATAATCAATTCCTTCCACTTGATTATAGCCTTTGGCCACCAGTCTTGCTTTATATCTTTCAATAGAACCATCTTCCCTTCTTTTGATTCTAAAGATCCACTTACATCCAATTACATTGTATCCTTCAACTGCTTGCACCAGTTTCCAAGTACCATTCTGTAACAGGGCAGTGATTTCTTCATCCATAACAGCTCTCCAATGAGGATGTTTACAAGCTTCTGTATAACAGGTGGGAACTGTAATATCTTCACACACAGATTAAACCTCTGAAGCATAAATTCTTGGTTTTGGTCTTGTAATACCCAGTTTGCCTCTTGTGTTCATAGGATGAGCATTAGTAATAATAGAAGGAGATGATGAAGTAACAGTAGGTGAAGGTACTGACTCAGCAGCAGGTGCAGATGATGAGGCATCAGCTTCATTGGAAATAGGTGACAATGTAGGAGTTGGTAATAATCCAGTAGCAGGTGCAGTTGGAGAAGTAATATCCATATTTGGTATAGCAGCAGGTATAGAATTAGGTACCAGTATAGAAGCATAAGGAAAGACTGTTTCATCAAACTGCACATCCCTTGAGATGATAATTTTATTTGTAAGTGGATTAAAACATCTATATCCTTTGTGCATAAGGATGTAACCAAGAAAGATACACCTGACTGATCTTGGCTCCAACTTGTGATGGTTAAACTTTCTGAGACATGGATAACAGGCACTACCAAATGTGTGTAAAAACAAATAGTCTGGTTTGACTTGAAATAAGAATTCCAGTGGTGACAAGTTTTTGAGTTTTGTTGTTGGAAGTCTGTTAACTAAAAAATTTGCTGTCTCAAAAGCATATGACCAGAAAGCTAAAGGCAAAGAAGCATGATGAAGTAAGGCCAAACCAGTTTCAACTATGTGTCTATGTTTTCTTTCAGCTGTACCATTTTGGGCATGAGCATGAGGACAAGACACTCGATGACCAATTCCACATTTATCTAAATAAGAAGAGACAGTTCTATATTCACCTCCCCAATCAGACTGAACAAACTTAATTCTTTTATTGAGTTGATTTTCCACAAAGGCTTTGAATTTCACAAAAGTTGCAAGCACTTCAGATTTATAAGCTAATGGATACAACCATGTAAATCTACTATAAGAGTCTATAAAGGAAACATAATATTTGTAACCATTAATAGAGCACAATGGTGAGACCCATACATCTGAGTAGATTAATTAAATCCAAAGGACCATACACAGTGTGTGAAGAACTAAGTGGATAAGGCAAAGCATGACTTTTTGCTGATAGACAAGATGAAAAAATAGTAGAGGATAAATGAGAATCAATATAACCTCATCTATTGAAGAGAGAACATGTTTGAGAGTCGATATCTTTGGATGTCCAAGTTTGTTGTGCCAACTCTATGATGATGAAATCTAGAAGACGGTGCTTGCTTGATTTGATCGAAGTAAAGGCATATGATAGAGCCATCCTTAACGGTACCATGAAGGAGCACCTTGTGTGTAACCATATCCTTTATGGAAAAATTTATCAAAGTAGAATTCAAAATAGCAGTTATTTTCTTTGGTGAATTGAAGCACAAATATTAAGTTCTTGGTAATAGATGGAACATGAAGCACATTAGATAATGTAAATTGAACTGAACTATTAGTGAATGTGGAAGAACCAATATGAGTAATATTCAAACCTGATCCATTGCCAACTTTGACCTGATCGGAACCTTGATATTCTGAATGCATATTGAGATTAGAAAGGTCTGAAGTTATGTGATGAGTAGCTCCAGAATCAGGGATCTAGCTAGATGAAGAAGAAGAACCATCTTCATTGTAAACAGCAAAAGCCTCAGGTTCAAGGCACCAATGGTCTTCAAAATCATCACCATATGAACTATATGAATCATAAGAAGTATGATATGCTTGCGACATTGGATGATCACTTGGTAGAAATCTATATCTGCAATCAGGAGCTAAGTGTCCTGGTTTCTTGCAAAATTGACATTCAACATAATAATCATACTTTGGTGTAGGAGGATAAAAGTTGTTTGATCCACCAGAGGGACCAAATCTGCCACCATGAAAGTTTCTACCTCCTCTAAATCCTCCTCTGAAGCCTCCTCTGAAGTTTCTACCACCACCAGTTCTGTTTCCTCTGAAATTAGAATAGTTATGTCTTCCAAAATTACCACGATTTGAGGTATTATACCAAGAAGAATAACCAGAATTATTTGGATATGATGGATTTGAATGATGTGGATAATCACTGTGTGAATAAGCAGGTGCACCAACATGTTGTGATGATGGGAATGGTTGTTGGTGTGGTTGTGAAACATTTGCAGAAGTAGTAGTAAGATCCACTTTAGATTCAGCAACAACTTTAGCTTCTTCAGCTAACAACAAACCAAGAAGTTCTGAAGAAGTGATGAGATTATCATTCTTCAACTGTTGAGTATAGACTAATATTTTGAAAGCATTAAATTCAGATGGTAAGCCTTGCAGAATATGAATTACCAGGTCTTCATCAGATATTGCTCTACCAATTTGAGCTAATTGATGTGAAATTGACCTCGCCTTATTGAAATAAACTAACATCGAGTCTGAGCTCTTTTTAAAACTAATCAAATCGGTCTTAAGTTATAATAGACGAGATTTAGTGGTTGAATTATAATTTTGTTCCAATCTATTCCAAATCTCATGAGAAAAAGTGCAATCAATGACTTGAGAGTGAATTTCTTGATGACAGAAAAATAACCAAGATAAAAGAGCTGAGTCTTGATTTACCCAATATGCATAAGCTGGATTCGGCGCGAATTCATTCTCAGGATCTGTATCAACAAAATCAGAATCAGCTACAATCTTTGCTCCTTCATCAGATGTACGGCGATAATACTTCACGGGACAGTAAAGTGATCCATCTACAAATCGAAGTAGGTTATAGCTCTTCAGTAGCGGTGCAATCTGAGATTTCCAGAGAGAATAGTTGTTTGGTGTTAATTTGGATGGAGGTTTGAAAGTTAAAGGGATATGTTTATCGGAGATTTTCATTGAAAAAAAAATGATTGAAGAATTTGTTGAATGAGAAATTTAGAAGAATTTAGGGTTTATTTCAGTATCTGATACCATGTAAGAAAGCTAATGTCGTTTGACAAGCTTCTCACTGGTTTTAGATTTCATTGAAAATATTTTTTGTGTTTTACAGACTTAACTTTCTCTCTCTCTCTCTCTCAGGTGTTTTTAAAATATTTCAGACTGCAACCTGCTCAATAGGTTACTAACGTACACTTTGACTGTCACCTGTAAGTTACCACAGACACACACAAAACACGACTCCATGGTTTACACACACTCATTTCACACAAGTTGAAAAGCACTTCCTGACACAAATAATGGTAGACTAATGGGCCATTGTAATTATAAGATACGATTCTTGGTGAGAATCATATATTCTGGGTTATGATTCAAATTACAGGAGTACAATGTATACACTTTTAGGCCACTTGATAATTTTGGAAGCACGCGACAATTTTCGAATCATGTTATAGATCAAGAAGTTAAGATATTAGTGTCCTTATAAACTCTCCTCAAGTGATACACTTGGTTGGGGTTTCCGCAATCACGAAAAAAAAAAAAACAATATCGAGTAGTTGAGAGTTAAAACACTTGAGTCACAATTTTTTTTTTAATCACAACGGTAGATTTCCATGCCAAAAATTAAGCAAGAATGATTATCTATTTAGTACATTTTCCGCAACTAAGATTTCGGCTTGAAAAATATCAAAGCGAGTGTGTGAATGTCAATTTTGTTTCAGAATTGGAAAATCAGTTCCAGAATTCAGAAACTCAATCAATTTGCTCTTAGAAGTTTAAAAGACTCAATGCTTTTCTGTCTAAAAATCAAAATTGATTATTTAGGAAAAGACCTACAAAATTTAATACTCCCTCCGTCACTAATTAGATGAGCTATTTGGTTTTTAGTTTTGTCCACAAATAGATGAGCTATTTCACTAACCAAGGGGATATTTCTAAAACTACCCTTTTAATTGATTATTTTTTCTATAAGAAATATGTATAATTTGATAGTCATGTTTATATTCGTTGCGTAGGTGTTTTAAAATGCTTTTCAACGGTATAAAGTTTATAAAAAACCGTGGTATACTTTAAGAGATAAATCGTTTATAAATTTTACTAATTATTGCCCATAAGGGTATAGTTGTAAAAAATACTTAAATATACTCAATTTTCCTCCTTGCCTTAAAATTTGTGCAAAATACAATTGGCTCATCTAATTAGGGACAGAGGGAGTACTATTGAAGGGTGATTTTGTTACTTGTTATACACCATAATAGCTCTCTAAATTCAAAAAAGTTGATAACAAGAGATACAAATTTACTTGGTTGTATGAAATTCCATACAAAGACAAAATATTTTTCGCCTTCGAAACGGTGAGTTATTGGATTATATCCTGTGGGCTAATTCTGCGGGCCTCCCGCTAGATATTCCCCATGTGCACCATGCTAATTCTTTGAAAAGATATGCATTTCAATCGATCAAAAAATAAAAAAAATTGCATTTCCAATAAATGGTAATAGTCATTATTTAGGGTGGGCTACTTTTGCGGGCCTCCTGAAGTTGTTACCCTTGATAAGGATTAGGGCACCTCACCACACACTTTAGGGTTTCACTTTCATTTATAAACTAGCTATCTCTCTCTCAATCTACCTGAACTAAACTAGCTACAACTTGGCCCTTTTCATCTCCTCACTGTTCTGAATCTCAAAAATCCATAAGAAGTTCTTTCATTTTGATTTGCTCTGGTTAATAAATGGATTATTGGAAAGAACATCTTCACTTCTTCCTAGAATCTAGCGGCACTATGATTTCTCCTCTCAAAAGTATGTGGTTGACTATCAGAGACCAATTAATGGAAATCATGGATCGGTTGGCGTCTTCTGCTCTAAAGAAGAAAGATTGAAGTCTGATCTTTTTATGTTTTTTCGTTGTAGATAAGCCACCAGTAAATCCCGTGGTCTAGTCTCATTTTTCAGTAGTTCTGATATTTGTCCAGTTGGTTATGAGTCTCAGGGAACTGTTTTTTCTTTTTTCCCTTAACTTGTGTGTAAAAGTCTGGATTGTAACCAAACCATTTGCAAGTTAGATAGTCGGAAATGAAATTCAATATTTTAGAAAGTTTGAGTTTCCAGATTCAATTAATTGCACATCAATGATTCTTCTGTTGTTTTTTAAATAATATCTTGTTATTGTTAGATTTTATTACATGTAGATATTTGATCCTGGGTTTGTTCGTGAGGAACTGATGATGTTCTATTTCTACTTTGATCATGAATAAGAAGGATGTGTGTGAGTATGTTAGTGATCCTTTGTTTGTTGAATTACTAAAAAAAAATGCGGCCGCTGGAATTTGCAATTAAGTTGTGTCCTTCTTGGCCGCCCTCAGCCTGACTAAGACAAGGGAAAATTGGGAAAATGCCCCAAGCTGGAGTGCAATCTTCGCCCTAATGTCAAAAAATGTTGGAAAAATGCCCCACTGTTAGATTTCACTGTTAGCTCCACTTGTGCAACTTCGCACGTGCCAAAAAAAGTCAAAAATACCCCAAACCGTTAAGATTCTGCCACGTATGCGAAGACTTCGACGGATGCTGAGATGAGAAGGAGTTGCATGTGATGTCCGGACAAATTACTATTTTAACCTTCTTGTTTTATTGCCACGTATATAACACGTGTCCTGATTTTGTGGTGAAATGTGTCGGTGTACGGGACACGTGCCCAACTTTATGGTTACTTGTGTCGGCTACACGTGAATGACCAAACGTGGGAATATGCCCTAAATTCACCATTTGGTGGTCGAACAAACTAAAGAAAAAAATTTCTGCATCTGAAGAAGAAAAAGAAGGGGAAAGACGAGTGACGAAAAAAACGGAAAACGGTAAGGTGATGATTTCGGTTAGATTACGATGTTTACATTAACTTTTCGTTAATAAGAATCAATTACTTACTTGTTTGATGATTAAAAGCTCGAGAAAATGGTTATTAAATAGTTGCATACTGACGGAAGTTGAAGAAGAAGGCGATTGGGGTTGATTCGATCGTCGGAACAAGTAAGTAACTATAACCTTATCCTTTATTTTGCTTGGATTGCATGATCAGTCGTGTTAATTTGTAAATGGAAGAAATATAATTTTAGGGTTTACATAAAATTTGGTGTCTTAAAGCTAATTCTTGAATTTAGGGTTGGTTTAATCATGGATTCGTGATTATTGCTTTGAAATTTCAGTTTCTTTACTATCCAAATTTAGGTTTTCCTTTAAGCCGAAATTGTTATTTTATTTTAGGGTTTATTTCACTGAATCTGAAATTGAATTTGTTTGATTGTATATCGGGTAATATGGATAGGAACATCAAAGTTCTTGAGCAATGGGAATGATAAGTTTACACCTATGTATTTTCTAAATGTTGTTGCTGGTATTAGTGGTCTTAGGTTTATACAGATGATGAAGGATAGGATGATCATCATGGGTATGAAAGAAAAGTTTAACCTTATGTTGTTTGATAAAGAGAATTTTATGTGTGAAAAGGAAAATGACTTTATTAAAATGTGGAACAAAGGTGCCCCAGATGAAGATGGATTTGTTGAGTATAAAGTGTTTATGGTTGATGGTGATGTACCATTTGGTTGTGTTAGTGATAATGTTATAAATAGTTCAGTTGGTGGTGCACACAGTGGAAGTGGTAGTGGTTTGTCTAGTCTACATAGTACTCCTCAAAAAAAAAAGGGTTAGTAAGAATCTTAATGTTAGGAAGAGTCCAAGACTAGTTGAACTAGCTAAGAAGCAGTCTACAAAGCGACAAATGTAAGAAGAGGAGTTCAGACCAACTAGATTGAACTTTGGTAATGAAGATGGGGATGTGCTGAAGTTATTACAACACAAGCTAGCGTCGCAAAACAATATACATGATCAACAAGAAACGAAGTTCGAATTATCTTTGTTACACAATGTTCAATTATTGAAGATGCTAATATTGGTGAAGACCAAGTGAATCTGAGAATGAGGCGGAAGATCGGTGTCATCCGGATGATAGGCCAGAATTTCGAGTATGATCTTAGTGCGGATGATGAGGACGACGAAGAAGAAGACGAAGATCTTTATTGATAGAGCCAATTATGAAGAATTTTTGTCCAAGTTTTTAATAATGAAGATGTTAGGGATGGAGTTGGTGATGTGGAATGGAATTTGGATGGGTCTCAGTGATGAGATTTTGGATGATAGTGGTGGGGCTGGTGATGAGAATTTAGGCGATGGTAGTGGGGTGGTGATGAGGATTTGGGTCAGTTATTGAAGAAAGTGCTGATGGTCATCGGTATGAGATGGATGAAGAGGAAGATGAAGAATGGGAAAAGACTATGGTGGATATATTGGGAAACAAACTCGACAATGGAGAATGAAGAAGCACCTGACCACAACACTGGTGTGTTGTGTACTAAAATGGCATTTCAGGACATAGTTGCTTTCGGGGAATCATCTCGGGGAATATGCGATCTTGAAATATATGCGGTATGAAATTACGAAGACAGATAAAGAAAGATGCTATGTTGTTTGCAAGTTCGGACACATCAATAATTGTGAGTGGAAAGTGAGTGCAAGAGCCCTTCCTAATTGTAAGACTGTAACTGTCAGGAGGTGCAACTTAGAACACAAATGTAAGAGGACTGGTCTTTGATAAAAACCCAAAATGTAATTCTAGATTTGTAGCAGTTACTTGTTGAAGACAATGAATGCTTCGATTCTTTGAAGAAGGGTAGAAAAATCGAGAAAAAAATCATTTGGCCCCAATTAAAGGTTGACATACCTTATTGGGTTGCAAATGATGCAAGGTGTGACTTTTTTTTAACTTTTTTTTCTTCAGTAGTTTATTAGGGTATGACATACATGGCTAACTCAAGTCAAATTTCAATTTTTTTTGTGTAAACAGAATCTGGTCCTAGGCAAGTTAAATGGAACTTTTGAGGAAAGCTTCACCAAAGTTCCACAACTTTGTCTTCTTCTTACAACTTTGAACCACTGGAAGCATTGGCCACTTCACTTATGCCAAAGATGGTGATGTTGATAGATTTGAGAGTTTATTTATATCATACAGTGCACAGATTAAAGGCTTCTCAAATGTATGTAGGTTGGTTATAGGGCTTGATGCAATGCACTTGACAGGTAAGTTAGGTGGTGTAATGATGTCTGCAACAGGTTTAGATAGTGAAAATAACATATTCCCAATTGCTATGGGTGTTGGTACGGCAGAGACAGAGGCTAATTGGTACATTTTCTTGAAAGAATTGAAGACAAAAATACCAGATCGGTGTGGATTGACATTTATATCCATACAAAGGGTCTTCTTGAAAAGATATGAGAGTTATTTCCAAAGGCAAATCATAGGTTTTTCTTTAGGTAATACAACTTCCTCTACCTTTTGTTTGTTTATTATTTGTACCACAATAATTTTATTTTGGAGAATTTGGATAACCTTTTGTTGATGTTTTTTTTTTCAGACATCTATACCAGAATTTCCAGAACAATGGATACATGGGGGAAAAACTTACAACCCTTCTATGGAAGGCTGCAAAAGCATATAAGTATAGTCACTGGAAGGTATTGTACTATTTGTCAAAATTGTTGTACTTTTTTGTGGTAATTGTCAGTAGTAATTTACTCTAACTATTACTTATTTTTTAGGTACATATGGATGAAATGCTAGAACTTAATAGTGATGCACATGAGTATTTGATGGGTTTGGATCCAAAAAACTGGGCAAGGTCATGGTTCCCACATGATGTTGCTTGTGAGCATATAAATAGCAATTTTTCAGAAAGATTTAACAACATGTGTAAGAAACTTAGAAACAAACCTATCATCAAGTTGGTCACCATGTACACACGGTTGGTTAATGGATTGTATTACAAGAGAAGAAAACTAGCTCAAGCATGGCAGTCTGGTGATCTGGTACCTGCTGCCAAAGATCTCATTGAGGTGATGGAGTCCCTTAGAGGAAACTTTGATGTCGACCTGCGGAAGAGATGAAGACATATGAGGTGACTAATCAAATCACAAAGAAGGTCTTTCTTGTTCAAATTGAAAAAAAAACTTGCACTTCAGGACAATGGCAACTAAGACGAGTTTCCATGTGTGCATGCTACCTGTGTTTTGCATAGATTGAATCCCAATTGGGCAATATGAGTAATCTTCCTCAATAGTAATACAATTTATAGAATGTAGTGTTAGTCAATAAATGAGTGGGGTGTGTTATAGATTGCAGTAATGAATGAATGGGTAATTTATGTTTGCAGTACTGATAAGTACTATCTTTGTGGACATGTATAGGACCACCTACTCTTGGTCAATAACTCCACTAGGAGACATTGATGAGTGGGAAGGTCAGGTGACCTTTATTGTTTGTTTTGAGAATCTTTTTTTAAATAACATTATCTTGTTTATACTTTTTCTTTATAATTTTTTTTTTTTTTTTGTTTCTAGATTTAGGTATATAAAGAATACTGAACATAATCCCTTTCTTCATCTTGTGTAGTCTAAGGTGAATCTGGTTGCTCCAATCAGATTAAGAGATCCTGGTAGACTTGGTGTAAGAAGGAAGAAATCTTGGATGGAGAAGAATAAACAAACCAAACCAAGGCACTGTAGTACATGTGGTGGTGATGATCGCAACAGCAGAACATGCCAGGGTGGTCCTGTTGGATCTAATCCAAAGATGAAAAGAGTGAGAATAGAGATTCTTGTTGATGGAGATACTATTGTTGTAGGAACTATAGATACGAAGAAGAAGAGGAAGAAATCTGCATCAACAACTGCATCTTCAAGCAAAAGTGTTGCTGCTAATAGATCTACATCAACCTCTGCTGCTGTCGCTGGATCTACATCTGCTGCTAGATCGAAAAGGAAGGCAAATGGAACTGCTGCACCTTCAACCTCTGCCGCTAAAGCTACATCTGCTGCTGGAGCAAAAAGGAAGGCAAATGGAACTGTTGCACCTTCAACCTCTGCCGCTAAAGCTACATCTCGCCTTTGGAGCAAAAAGGAAGGCAAAAGTTCTTGCACCATCAACCTCTGCTACTAAATCTACATCGATGTTGCACCATGTACCTCTACAACACAATCTACATCTGTTTCTAAGAAGGTAAATGCTGCACCAACCACCTCTCCTGCAGGTGGTGCTGGTTTGTTTAGTCAAACTTACCATGGCACAGTTAACATCCAGAACCAGATAAATAATATTTGTGAACCATCATCAAAAAGACAAAGAAAGCCTAACTCAAAGTATGTCTAGTCTAGTTTCTCTTTGTTCTAATGGTCAGCGGTGTTATGTTATGGTATTATGGTTGTATTAAGACTTGTATGGTTATGTTATGCTTCCTAGAAACTTTTAAGACTGGTTATGTTATGCTTCCTAAAAACTTTTAAGACTGGTTATGTTATGCTTCCTAAAAACTTTTAAGACTGGTTATGGTTGTAATATATTATATTATTATCGTATGGTCTTTACTGTTATAATTTGAATTAGTAGTGCAATTCATATATAATTAGCACTTAATCTTATATAATTATTAGAAAATTAGTAGTGCAATTCATATGTTATGCTTGCATTTTCCTTTCAAATTGTTCACATAGTGCATTCTCCTGATGCCCAAATTGATTGTGTTGGAACATTATCAACTTTTATATGACACGTGGCGGAATCTGGTAGTGTTAGTAATCAACGGTTGGATGCATTTACTCCGGCGACGTGTCGCTATATGAGAAAAAGGACACAGAAGTCACAATGAGAAAAGATTATATTGTTTTGGTAATTTGTATGGACATCACGTGCAACTCACGTTTTTCCTTCCTCATCTCAGACCGTTGAAGTCTTCGCATACGTGGCAGAATCTTAACGGTTTGGGGTATTTTTGACTTTTTTTGGCACGTGCGAAGTCGCACAAGTGGAAATAATAGAGAAATCTAACAGTGGGGCATTTTTCCAACATTTTTTGACATTGGGGAAGATCCCCAAGATTGCACTCCAGTTTGGGGCATTTTCCCAATTTTCCCCTAAAACAATGCAAGTGAAATTCGGTAATTTTTCTCCTGGAAATTCGGTAATTGTTTGTTTTCGCTGCCAGAAGACTATTTACTTGGAAGAGCTTGTTGCTTCAACATGAAAGCCTTGTAGACAAGCTCCTCTTTGATAAGCATTTGCACTGCAAAAATTCCTAGACCAGAGTAGTTTCTAACATTCACTCCCTCAAGAGGCTCTCTCTTTCCTCTCTCTACTCTAGCACTCCTTCTCTACCACAGACCCATCTCTATTAGCATCCTCCCTTCTCAGATTTGGTCTTAATGGCTAGATCTGAGCAGGTTAGTTGTAGTATTAGATTAGTTTTTTGATTCTTCTGTTAGGGTAGATTTTTAGGCTTCCCATTTCTTCTGCCTGCTTTCTGTTTGTTGGTATTTCTGCCTTTTCCCCTTTTTTCCTCTTCGGCATCTCATCTACATCAACAGCATACGATGATTATGGGTGATTCAGACCATTGTAGTGGTTATAGCAGTCTGATTTTCCTTGGGGTTTCTGATTTGCTTTATAGCACAGAGACGTGTTCAACACCTCAATTGAAATGGAAGTGTTTATGGAGATGGTGATGATTTTGGCAGATCTGCTTAACCCTATGTTATAAAAGGCGAGCGCCTGGGGAAAAAAGGCGCCCAGGTGCCAAATTATACCTTTTTTTTTTCTAAAAAAAAGGCCCTCGCCTGGGGCGCCAAAGGCGCTAGGCGCTGGGCTTGGCGCCTCGCCTTGCCTAGCGCCTTTTACAACATAGGCTTAACCTCGATCTTAAATTCAAATCAAGGGATTCTAATTCATGTTCTTGGGTTGTTGAAATGATGCTATTAATATTCTTGTTTATGCTAATCCAATCTCCTGTCCATCTTTTTCCAATCAATTTCATTTTGAAATCACTGATTTCTTCATTCAAAAGGTACTTGTTTATGGCAAAGAAAACAGTGGCGACGATTTCAGAATGATAACTTGGTTGGAAGGAAGATGCGTTTGTTATCGATGGATTTGCAGGTGGGCATTTGGTGAAAGTGGCAGCAGGATTAGGGTTCTAGCAATGGGAAGGTTTCCATCCATTCCAGCTCTTTCTTAGGGTTTTGTTTCTGTTTGGGCTTTTATGTGGATTTTCCTTAGGCCATCATTTAATTGATGGGTTTCTAGTGGGCTTCTTAAATATTTGTATTAGGGTTTTTCCTATAGGCCATCAGTCGATTGATGGATATATTATATGTTTGTACGAGGGTTTCTTTGTGGGTTGCTTATCATGTATGAGGGTTGTATGAGGGTTTCTATGCGAGTTGTTTATCATGTACAAGGGTTGCGGACAATCAATTTTGTACGTAACATTTCTATAATATAAAATTATATTTGCCGATCAAAAAAAGATTTCACTCCCTCCAGAGCACTTTATAGCATCTGTATTGGAAAAATGTCTAGATCAGAAGGCTGTAATCCCCTTTGATATGAATCTAACAGTTGTGGTGAGTACTAGAAGTACAAAAAGAGAAAACTTGACACAAATTTTTTTGTATGAATCAGATAGATTCGGGTCTGAGTGAAAATTTTGAGTAACAATGCTTGGGTCATATCATATTACATGAGAGAGTTTGTAAATTTGGGTCACAAGAAGAGACAACTGACTCAAGAAATCCTCTAAAATATCTTGCAGCCGTTACATGTGACTGGCAAACAAAAAAAGTAACGCAATAGCTAAATGATGGTGTGTAGCATCAGCCAGGCTATGGACCCAATTAATGAAAAGTAAGAAATCCAGTACAAAGTGAAAAACCCACTTAATGAAAGTCATCATTGTATGACAGACGGTTTGTCCTAAGTAGAACATATAGAAGCATAACGGCAGATGGTCTGTTGTAAAATTATTAAACGGCGAATAGCCCTTCGCTGTCGGAGAAAAAGAAAAAGTAAAACAAAGTCACCGTTGGATTATATCAAGTGGGCTAATTATTTGGGCCTAGTGTATTGCTACATTGAATATCATAGCCTTGATAGGGATAAGGGCACACTTTAGGGTTTAGTTTATAAGCTAGCTTGCTACGATCTCCATCTCGTTCTCACTGAAACCAAACTACACAGCTTCTCCGTTTTCGTCTCCTGTCTGATCTGAATCTCTCAAATCCGAAGAAGCTCTTTCATTTTGATTGGCACGAATGGATTATTGGGAACATCCTCACACACAAGAAAGACCTGCACTATGATTTTTCCTCTCAAAAGGTTCCCTGGAATGTTGAACCTCTCCAAGATTTCTGGAATTTCGAAAGGGACACTGATCCGAGATTTCATATCTTCCATTATGGGGTTTTTGTGGTGGTTTAGGAAGAAAAACAATTACATTTCATCTTTTTGATGTTATAGTGTTTAAGCTAAAATCCTGTATTGTATGAGTCGATCGCTTGGTGGTTTGATCTCCCTTTTCTTTTCTTCCTCTCCTGATTTGGTTGGATTATAAATCCTTATGTGAATATTCAAACTGCGCTGGAATTCTGTATCTATCAATGTAACCAAATTTGCTTCTTTTTTTTTTTTTGGTGAATAATTTAAATATGTAACGATCTTTGTCTAAATTATATGATAAGATCTTCCTGAACTCCCAATTTTGGGTATCTGTTGTTACCATAATATGAGTCTGATAATGATGAATTGAGATTGCATGCAAATATTTGATCTTGGGTTTGTTGGTCCTGAATTGGACACTAAGTGAGTGTAATACCTCCTAGATGGTTTGATCAGGAATGAGTTATCCTGAATACGAAGGAATCCCTACCATTGTTGTGTGGTGTGGGAGTGTGTTAGTAAAATTTTGCAATTTTGCTCCTAGTGCTAATTTTTTTTGGCCTGAACGGAAATAGAAAAAATCCCCGGAAAACTTAGATGGAGCTGTCCTTGATGTTGACCTGAATCCTTGCAGCTTCAACATAAGAGCCTCATCTTAAAATTAGACAGTGTTCATGTTAGCAGCAACCAATTCCATAACTTTTTCATCTCTTGAGCCATCAATACCCTGCAGTACTTAAGAAATTAAACAAGAAAACTCATGAGTATCTACTTCAACTTAGCTGTTAGACTTGCCACATAATGACAAAACACGACCATAAATACAAACTTCCATTCTTTAATATATGCCACAGAACAGGGTACTAGACAGCAATGCTCATTCTGAATTTCCATGAATAAAGTAGAACTTTTTTCTACTAACCTTGTTCTTCAGATTGACCAAAACTAGATGGTTCTCAGTACCACCAGAAACAAGGTCATACCGTAACGTGTTCAAGGTCTTCAGGAGTTAATATGCCACAACATAAGAAAATGAATGTCAAGAGAGAGCATGGTAGCAGTATCTAATTTCATCAGAATATAACCGTGTAAACCCTTACTTTGGCAAACTGTGAGCAATTTCTGAGAAGTGAGAACTTGTTTTTGATAAGCCTTGTACTCGGGGGTAGTTTCCTGCATCATATGATTTGAAAAAAATTAATCTCCAAGAATTTTGCTTATACAGCTCAAAGAAAAAACTTAATCATGTCAAGGAAATCGGCAAATCTGGTCCTGTGAATCTCAAGAGGACTGACAATGGCAAATCAATGAAAGTTGACATTATAAACCAAAATTGTTGACCAGGTTAATCAACGAGTGCTGGTAAAAACTGTAGCGTAACACATGAATGAATACAGAGAATGAATGTCATTTTTATACAGGACAATGCTTTAAGTAAATGCTAATGTGCGTGTTTGTGTGCATCTACCTTTTGAAGAAATCTTAAACAGTAACATTCAAATCTGGAAGATACAGATGAATACAAACACAAGTTCTTCCACCAATGTGCAAAGGGTGAGAAAAGGAAAATAAACCTAAAAAAGAGGCAGATCGTTATGCAAACCTGTTTCAGTGCAACTGTTAATCCAGTAATTGTGTGATTGTGTGGACCTCCTTGAAGCCCGGGAAAGACGGCTTGATTAATTTTGTCCTCAGACTCAGTCTTAACTTGGCATAAAGGATGATGAGGAACAAATACCAAAGGGTATCCTATTTGCTTCATCTGCCATATCATATTGGGTTCTCACTCAGGATTGATACATAGCTTCATCATCTGGTGGAACAAATGAGGTTCAGAAGCAGCTTTTCCTTTTTCTGACACATAAGTGTGGAGAGGAATTTGACAAGCTGCCAACAGAAGAGCTTCGATTTGTTGCCATTGAATCATGACCATTGTTTTTCTTTCACTTAGTAAAGAGTTTAAGTCATTCGCAGTACATAAATGCCTAGATCAGAAGGCTACAATCCTTTCATATGAACACCAACAGTTGGACATTTACTGAGTGCAAAGGCTAGAGCATAAAAAAGACAGCTGATACAAGAAATGGAAAGAACGACCAATATAGTAATATACTGATTCGAGAAAGCGAATATGCAAAACTGAGTTTATTTTTGTGATTTCATTTTCTATTAGCTCCATGAACAAGGAATGTAAAGGTGCATAGGAATTGAAAGTTTAACAATGCCAAACCCGACGAAGAAACTTTTATATTAAAATTAAATTATGCATGATAGACAAGCAGGTTCGATAGAAAAGCGAGTAATTTATTTGAAAAAGATCCTAGTCTAAGCTACTACAACGTCGTACCTTTAGAGCATAGTAAGAACATAGCAACTGAAAAAACCACAGTAACAAATACTTTCTCACTTTGTCTTACTGAAACGACATAAAACCGCTTGTAAAAAATCCAGTCCTCAACGCTTGAATCAAATGTAACTAACCTTCAGTCTGACTCCTCTACAGGGTTGCAATCTTTCTGTATCATAAGGGTACGAAGTAACTCGGCTTTCTCTGTTAAACCAACCCCTGCAAATGCATCCACAAGCTTCCTACATTGCTGCGCATCAAAATCCACAGACTTAGACTGCTTCCACTCATCAAGTACTCCACCAGCTTCATCAAAGTTCCCAAGCATCACATACGAAGATAGAATACACATATAGTTTCTGCTTGTCATTTTCTGAGCAGTCATTTTCAACGACTTCCATATCGCATCAATTCTCTCTTTGTATCTCAAACCAGTATACAGTATAATCAAGAAATCATACGTTATCCATTCTCTTTGACTTATCTTCCTTTCAGTCTCAACTAATGAATTCTCATCAGCCGAATTCACAAGATTACTCACAGTAATATAAATGTCCGTAAGTTGCCTATAAGCCACCCACCCTTCTTTCGAGTTACAATCACAACTCATTTCATCAAGAATCTTCCTAACACTATCAATATCCATACAACCAGCACAAGAACTAATCCACAGATTATAACTGTAAAGATCACGCGAAACATTCTGCCTCTTCATCTCTTCAATAACCAAACCTACTTTCTCTAATTGCCCTACCGATACATAAAGTGTCATCATCTCATTATATGCAAGCGTACTCACACAAACATTCTCCCTCTGAATCCTCTCAAAGAAACTCTCGGCCCGGTCAGTCAATTTAGCACTAGCATAAGAATGCAACAATGCAGTATAAGTCTCACCAGTTTTTGCAGCCTGAGGCAGTCCTTCAAAGTACCGTTCCGCAGAATCAACTCCAAACACTTTCGTCATCAAATTAATCCTCGTCGCGTAATCAGTATCCGATAACTCAAATTCTTTACGAGTAACTATCCATTCTGATATCTGCAGCAGCCAAAAATCCAAAACCATAGTCAACGAACAAAGACCAAAGTCAAAATTGAAATTGCAAAATGAAATTTTGAGAAAGTGATGATACTGATCGATTGATTTACCTCAAGTGCATGTTTGAATCGATGAGATTTGTTGAGATCTTTAGCGAGTTGACGTAATTCTGGAAGTGTGACTTGATTTCCTTCGTTAATCCAATTTTGAATAGCAGTAGTTGCACTTCGTTTAGGGAATCTGAGCTTGAGTAATCTGGTTTTGAGATTATCATCATTTTCTTGATTCTCTGGTTCTTCTACGATGTGATTGGTTATTAATGATACAGATCCCGGTGATGATGAAGAGAATGATGCTCTGGAGAAGGAGATGAAGGATGGTGTTTTTGAATGGTATTTTCTGAGATTCGATAACAGAGAAGAAGAAGAAGATCGAATCGCCATAGCCGCAGTAGCTCCTCAGTCTCAGTCTCAGTCTCTAAAATAGAGCTCCGGGTTTAGAAACTTACACACTGTATGCGTTTTGTGACTCGTATGAATCGTACTCGTCCGTTATTTCGGAAATAAAAACGGCAGTCCGTTATTCTGATACAATATATCCTAGGAATTTCCCAGATGCCGCTCCGAATATACATTTCGCAGGGTTTATTTTAATTTTGCACTGCATTCACTGAAATATTTCTTCCAAATTAGTTACATGATTTTCGATCTCTTTACTTTTTACAAGCATCAACATACACCTCTAAGGTTTTATGAATCCACTCACTTGAATACCTTTTCCACCATTCTACGTCGTAGCTCCCGCATTCTTCAATCCAAAAAGGGCATTTTAGTGTAGCGATGTATAATCCTCTAGGTGCGAAGAAATCCGTGTGTTCCTGATCTTCTTCTGCTAATGGAATTTGATTGTAGCCTTTATACCAGTCCATAAGTGTCAATCTTTTATAACCTGAGGCAGCCTCTACCATCTGTGGTATATCTGGTTACGGATAGCTGTCTTTTGGACATGATTTGTTCAAGTCGCTGAAGTCGATGCAGATTCTTATTCCTTTGTTCTTTTTCGGCACCACCAACATGTTTGCTATCCACTCAGGTGTATTTTCTTTGGTCAATTATTCCCGCATGTAAAATTTTTTTCAACTCCGCTTCTATTTGCGGATGGTATGTGGTTGCTATTTTCCTTATTCTTTGCTTGAATGGTCACACGTCCTTCCTAATGTCTAACTTGTGACATGCGATATCGGGATCCATACTCGGCATTTCATCCATGTCCCATGCGAAGACATCATTGTATTTTCGCGAAGGTTTATTGTTTAGTCTTCTTCTTCGCATCCATACCTCCCAATCCTTATCATCTTGGGCTCCTCTTCGGTTCCTATGTTTACTTCTTCGGTTGGCTCTTTCTTTTGCAACAAAGTTTGCCTTAGGTTCGCTTAAGGGGATGTTTCTTTCATTTCTCTTCTTGGTGCACCTTCCTTGTGTGGGACTTCGCTCGGTATGCCTCTTTCCTTCTTTCGCTCGTATCATATACACCCCGAATTTTCTTGGTCGAATTATTCCTGCATGTAGCATTTTTGTAACTCCGCTTCTATTTGCGGATGGTATGTGGTTGCTATTTTCCTTATTCTTTGCTTGAATGGTCACACGTCCTTCCTAATGTCTAACTTGTGACATGCGATATCAGGATCCATACCTGGCATTTCATCCATGTCCCATGCGAAGACATCATTGTATTTTCGCAGAAGGTTTATTGTTTGGTCTTCTTCTTCTGCATCCATACCTGTCCCAATCCTTATCATCTTGGGCTCCTCTTCAGTTCCTATGTTTACTTCTTTGGTTGGCTCTGCTGCAACAAAGTTTGCCTTAGGTTCGCTTAAGGGGGATGTTTCTTTCATTTCTCTTGCTGGTGCACCTTCCTTGTCTGGGACTTCGCTCGGTATGCCTCTTCCTTCTTTCGCTCGTATCATATACACCACCGAATTCTTCCTCCTTTCTTGATTGCTTCGCCTTTCTCCAGTTATCTTTTCTCTTTTTAGCTCGCCTTCATAATTCCTCACATCTAGCCGATTGCAGCCTTTGGATCTTTACGAGTCGTCTACAATCTCTTCTATTCTCGCTCGGCATTGGGAAGCGTGACATCGGTGCAAGGTTGATGCCACTCCTTTTATGTCATGTAGCCATGGTCTTCCCAATATCATATTATACGGTGATTCCATATCCACCACACATAGTGTTACCTTCACCTCTATTTCTCCTAGTGGCGTACTTATAATTACCTCCCCTTTTGGTTTTGTTATAGCTTTGTTGAAACCATGTATGTTTTATATAGTTGGTAATAAATCCGTGTCGTTGTATCCCATCTCCTTGAACGTATGATAGAACAAGATGTCGGCTGAGCTCCTGGTATCTATCAAAGTTTTTTCGATCTCCCATTCCTCTGAGTCTTTTGCACCTTCGTCCTTCATCACTCTTCGCGCAGGTATAGTTACTACCAATGGATCTGTTCGCCCCCAACTTCTATGTGGTATGTCATCTGCTTCAAACATGATCTTCTGTTTTTGCCATTCATGCAAGGGTGATATCTTTTCGACCGTCGAGATCTTCCTTCCTTCGTAATCACGCTTGTGGATTTGTCCTGTGAGTCCTGCACTGAAATTTATAATATTTATACCTGCCTTTATTATCATATTGCACTGTAGACGTTTACTCCCTTCTTTTGTTCCGATATTCTTTACTATTGCTGTGGATCTACTCGCTCCGTGTATTATGTGCATGCTTGCTCACTCTTCTTCTCGTATCAACTAGTTCTTCTATCTTTTATGTGCAGACAACCTCAACTTGAAATCTATGGGTAACTTCTCTCACTATCTCTATGGAAATCTTTTCAGATCTGTGAACTTTGATTTTCAAAAGGGTATTTATTCTATAGAACTTCTTTCCTAATCGGAAACTGTAGTTTTAATGAGGTGATCCCACATATTTTATTTTCACAAAAACGATTAAAATCTTTCAAAAACTAAAACAGTAAGAAACCCTTCTTAAAAGAATTTTTTGAAAAAGAAACTCAACTTAAAATTTTCACAAACAGGTGTGATCCGATTCCCGAACTGTATTCTAGCGCCAAAATGTAGTAGTAGAAAATCCTACTACTACACCCCTTAAATAATTTATATAGTAAATTATGAAATCATTGTGAAGAACACTTAAAGAGACTTTTATTAAGTATAGAAAACAATACAAAGAAGATAGAACCCTAACTTGGAAGCAAATAACTTTCTCTCTCATAAATTCCTATCTCAACTCTCCAAAAGATCTCTCCCTCACCCCAGGGGTGAATGGTCATATATATAGGGATTTTACATAGTGGAGGGCAGTTAATAAAGCCCCCTATTTTCGGATCTACCGCGCGATGTCTTCGGGTGTTTACATTGTGTTTTCTCGCATGTGCTCTTAGTCTTCGCACAACTCTTGCACTTTATTGATGACTTTGTGGCGTCACTGATCCCGTCATTTGAGATATGCTACGTGCGAGTCCGCCTCGCTCCTTAGTAATTCAGTTTCTTCGCGTGGTTTATCGGATGTGCGATATTTAACCCCTACAGAAAAAAAGAAGAAAAGAAACGAAAATTCAGAGTAAAGTAAACAATTATCCATACACTATTTGCACGGAAAACTGAGTTTTCATCTGGTTAAGCTACACATCCCATAGTGAGATGCACTTTCATACGCATTTCACCTTTGATTTTGGCCAAGGCTGCTAATAGGGGTACCAAATTGCTTTGGGGTGTACCAATCCCTTAACAAAATATGTTTTTTTCCTATATGCAATTTGATACACCCCAAGCAATTTGGTACCCCTATTAGCAATCTTGATTTTGGCGTCAAAACCCCCGAAAGATAAACATTTCGGCAAGTAACGAAATATCGGGGGTGTCCAAATAAAAACATATATCAGCAGAGAGCCTCAAGACGAAAACCCTAAACCTCAACAGAGAAATTTCATGATTAGAATTTTTTTCTCAATCAAAAGGAAATCAGTCTCTCATTGTTTATTTTTCCTGAACCAGAGTGATTTTCTCATCTTCTCTTTCTCCTCCCAATCCCTAATTTCATTTTGAGTTTCTAAAATCAATACAGATGAATCTCTGCTAGCTGTTTAAATTAGGGTTTACAAATGAGCAGATTTCGTTTATTAGGGTCTATATCCAATATTAGAAAGGTAATTATCTTAATCTCTTTTCGTTTAATTCCAATTCTACAAGTCATGTAGGTTTTTATTGCATTTTGAGGATCAGAAATTGATTGGGTTTTTGATTTCGCAGTTTCATCGGCGTAAAACTGTATTTTCGTTGGTAACAGATGAGTTTCTTCATCAGGAGATTGGTGGATTGAGGGGAAATTTTCAAAGTAAATCTCTTGTTTATGTTATTAATTCATTCTTTATATTGATGTTTATGGGTAGATTAGTGGTGTGGTATCTCTGCATTGAAAATGTTTGATGAAATGCCTGAGAAAAAAGTTGAGTATCACATTATGTAAAGTCGATTATCTTTTCTATGCTTTGTGATTGAGTATCACATTATGTCGTATGGTGTTGTAGATTGTGGATTGGATAGACTTAAATTTGGGGATGTTAGTTCACCTTTCAGTTCTATGCTTTTGCTTACAAAAACCTGTTACTGAAATTGGTTCCCTTGTTTTCTTTTTTCTATGTTCTTCAACAGGTTTACATAGTTGGTGCCGTGGTGTTAGTGGAGTTGATGTTAGATTATTAAACGTAGGAGGTTTTCATAACAAGCGGTGTCTTCATGCAACAGGTATTTTTTCGTTAAGTCAGTACATTCTGTTTCCTGCGAATTAGTGGTCAAGTCCAGCTACTATCTTTATGGGCAATTTTTCTGCTGTGTGATTACGGATATGAACATGATATGGGTAATGCAGTTTGGTATACGATGAAACAGGCTTTTAATGTATTAGCTTGTGGCATCAGTTATTAGATCAACAATTTAACATTGGTTTCATATTGACTTTGCTATACAATAATGGTTGTATCTAAACATGGCTTGGATTGAAAATTGTCGACATACTAATGTTATTTGGTGTCCCAGGATCGTGTCAGCGAGATTTCTATGATATTCTTGGTGTCCCAAAGGATGCTAATCGGGATGATATCAAAACGGCATTCCAGGCGGTAGGTACATTTCTGTGATATGTTGTCCGCCTGAAATTGTTATTTTGTTATTGTCCGCCTGAAATTGTTATTTTGTTTCTTTGATTTTGTGGTTTCTATTTTTCATATTGACTTGTAAAGGGTCTGTCATTGCAGCTTGCCAAAAAATATCATCCAGATGCGAATAAGAATAATCCTGCTGCAAAGAGGAAATTCCAAGAGATAAGTGAAGCTTATGAGGTTAGTCACTTGGGTGACTTCCTTTATTTTGATTTGCTATTAGTTCACTTCAGTGTTGTACACTTTGGGAAAGCTTGTAACTGTTTTTGGTGGATTGATAATTTTGTGCCTTTCTTTGTCGGCAAAGGTAAAATCCAGACTCTAAGAGATACTGAAAAGAGAGCTCAGTATGATATGGTAACAACTCAATTTTTCCTACATGTTTGAGTTCAACTGTTTTGGTTGTTTCCTTGGCTCTTTTTCCATATTATCAATCATCACCATGTCTTGTTTAAATTTTGCACGTCAAAGCCCTATAAATCTTGGATTTTGAGCATTTTGAGCTAATTTAGTTGTTTTCTCGATGTCTGTTGCAGCAAAACACCAGCAGTGCTGGCCAAGGAAATTACTATGGTAGAAACCCACAGGGTTACTCTACTAGAACTGCAGGTGGTTTCAGTGGTTTTCATGCGGAGCATTTCTCTGGTTCTTTCCGTAATATATTTTCTGAGGTTTTCCCTCACTTTCATTCCCTATCCATATACTCTTTCTATCCTGTTTCAGTTTCTTGTTTTACTATATAATTTGACTTTTAATCTTAATTTGCAATAATCTATTCATGGTTTTTACTAACAGTAATTGTGTTATATGCTTTTTCAGATCTTTGATGAAGTCGAAGACTTTGCTCCTGAGATACAGGTTAAAAACAACCCTTTTTGCCTCTGTTATATGTAATATGCCAAATGTTTGAAGGTTAGTCTCTTGAACAGGTTCCTTTGTCTTTTACAGGTGGAGCTGAACCTCTCCTTTTCTGAAGCTGCGCAAGGCTGTCAGAAGAAACTAAAATTTAATGCTCGTGTTCCTTGCGATTCTTGCAGTGAGTAAAAGTTGATGTGATTTCTTGCTCTCCTAGGAATGTCATAGCACTAAGTGGGGACTTTTTCTTTTCGTGTATTTCATAACAACGAATTGATGAGTCACTCACAATTTTAACACACACGAAATAAAAATATATTCTAAAAACAAGGCAATGTGCAAGTATACCAAGTTGAGTTGTTATTCTGCTTAAGATTTTGTTAATTTCATTTGCAAGAAAGTAGAATTAAACAAGTTTTATCAACAGACTAATTTAAGAGATTTAACATCAGCAGTCTGTTTGATTTTTGTAGATTTCTGAATATTAACAGATTTTTGTAGGTTGTTTAAGGGAACATCTAAAAGGAGACTGATGTTTTCTTCGTCCTGTGTATATTATTATTGCAGATGGACTTGGTCATCCTGCTTATGCAAAGATGAAAGTATGTCCAACTTGTGGAGGAATTGGAAGAGTAAGTGCTCAGATTCATAATGGCAATGGCTTGTGAAGCATTAACTTTAGATAAGCATTGGTATCATGGGGAGAAAATGTTCCTTATGCTCACTACGGCTTACTCTTGAGTTTGCATTTTGATGTATAACAAAATCATTATTGATTATCAAGAAAACCAAAAAGGGGTAAAAACGTCAAATTTGTTGCGTTCTGATGTATTTTAAATGTTTCCTTACTCAGGTTACGATTCCTCCTTTCACATCAACGTGCAGTGCTTGCAAAGGACAGGGTCGAGTTGTTAAGGTATGTAGAAATTATTAAAGTTTACTCCTGGCATTCCTTTCTAAATATTTAAAGCTTTATATGTGTGTCTGCAGGAAATTTGTACTTCTTGTAGAGGAGGCGGAGTTGTTGAAGGTGTGAAGGAGGTCACCGTTATAATCCCAGCTGGTTAGTTCTGCTTCCTTAGTTATCAAAATCAAAATATTAGAGCCAATACTTCACTGTTCATTAGTACCCTACTGAAGATGAACCTTATATGGTTGGAAAGAAGAAGTCATATCCGTGCTCAATTTTAATCTAGTAAATCATTTGTATTTCTTGTCATGGCTTAGGAGTTGAGACAGGGGATACAATCAGTGTAAAAAATGCTGGTAACAGTGGAGGACGAGGAGTTCAACCTGGAAATTTATACATAAAACTAAAAGTATGTTTTCTTTTCGTCCCGATCTTGTAGCTTTAGTTTTTATTTGCCTTTGTCGGATAAGGTAGTTACCATTTGATTTATCTTCTAGGCTTATATCTGGAAATTGAAAAGTGATTTTAAAGTTCAAATAAAAATATACTCCTTATGAAATGTTTGAAAACTTGGCTTGGGTAGAACCAAGAGGCCTTATAAAAAATGAAGAAAACCGACAATATTGGTTTGATTACTGCATAAGTACAAACTATGCTCAAAAGTAGTCTTACAAAGACTGATATAGAAGTCACCGAGCTTATCGTTTGCTATAAGTGTGTTGCTAATTATATTGTTTTCTTGACCATACTTTGTTTTGCTTCAGGTTGCAAAAGATGCTATTTTTTCGGAGAGATGGCGCAGACGTACATGTTGATGCTAATATTAGCTTTACACAAGTGAGAACAGATACCTTGTATTAATATTTTCAGGTTTCCATTTATCAGTTTGAGAAACACAATAATCGTGTATTCACTTTGAATTCCACTTTGGTCGGACAATGTGTTCAATTCGTTTATTTGATAGTTTTTGCTTCTAAGAAAAGGGAATAACCTTTGTTATTTTGCGTCTGTATGTATAATAAATCTTTTATTATATCTGTGTCTGTTTTTTTTTGGCAAGTTATTGAAATGAACATTCTTTGTTTCTCACACGTTCTGATTGTTTTAATCTTACAGGCTATTATTGGTGGGAAAGTTGATGTTCCAACATTGTCTGGCAAGGTGCAATTAAAAGTATCGTCTCTTTACTCTACACACTTCTATAACATACTCATGATGTTCGTTCTTGCACGAGAAACAATCACTTGACTTAGTAAAACAAATATCTGGCCTTTAATCCCCACTCAACATTTTGAAACACCTTTTTAATCTGAAATAACATCATTAAAATACTCCAGAAAATGAAAAAGTTGTACTTTGCAGAGTAATCGAGTCTGATTGTTAGTTGCTGCTTGGTGTCATGCTTTTGTTCTATCTTGATGAATTTACCTCCTTCTAGCAAGAACCTGAGGTATTATACTGTTGCCAAAGTATGTAGCAAGACTCATTAGAAGGTTTGAGTAAAAAAATTAATGCAGAGATGAAGTAATTGGACTAGAGTTCGGAGTTATTACATCGTCGAAAGGTGTCACATATATAATGTTCTCATTTCTCTTCCTTGTCCATATGATGAAACTGTAAGAATTGGTCATCTCACCAAGAGTAGCTTACATGGTTTTCATGTGATGTTTCACATTTTTGAAGTGAATGAACCTATACTGGCTGGCATATAACATTGAAATGCTCCCGTGCAATTTTTTTTTCCGTTGTCTAGCGTTTTTTTACTCATGCTTTCATTTTATGCTCCTCTCAGATACCAAAGGGAGTTCAGCCAGGACAAACTGTAGTACTGAGAAGCAAAGGTAAACCAACAGTTTAATTTTAATCCTCTTTTCTGAGCTCAAACTATGCTGATAGTCTTGACCCTTTTTTTCTTCTTGTTAACTGCATTAGGTATGCCAACACATGGTGGTTATATACAAGATTTTGGTGATCAATATGTGCACTTCTGCGTCAAATTCCCCACGTAAGCTAATCAATTTACTTTACACAATGCTCATACTATACATTGATATTATTAGGTGTCATTGACTCATTGCACCTTTCTTTGTCTAGTCTTTATCTTGATTTATTTTTTGTTAACTGCATGTCTGCATCTATCTGAAAATTGCCTTTATGTTGTGCTTTTTCATTGAGATTTTTAGGAAAAACTGCTAATTTAAAAGAAAAAACTACTAATTTGATGTAGTGGGTTTAGAATTACGTAAAATGGTATAGCTTTCTATATGTCATTATACGAGTCCAGTTTAAGACTTGTTCTGCCTAATAAATTTTTTCTCATCTATTTTATATTGTTTTGTCGCAGATTTTTATTTTTTTCGGATCATGTTTTTTAAAGCTTGATACAAGTCAAGTTCCTTCCTTCTGATAGGTTTGCAGAATGAACACCAATCTGCTGTTTAAGCTGTATAATCACATAGCTGAAGTAGTCACCATGTTTAAGCAATCCTGTAACAAAACTTGAAGACATTTTTGTTTTGTTTTTTGTTTTATTTGGTGTAGTTCGTTAAATGAACGCCAACGTGCACTAATGGAAGAATTTGCGAAAGAGGAGTGTATGCATGGAAATAGTGCTCCTGAACCTCAAGGGGAGAACTGGTGAGTGTACACAGATCATTTTTATGATTGTTCTTTTCAGTATGTGTCGGTAAATTTGAATATTTTGGAGCTGTATTCGGTGTCCTTTTGATACTTTGTTTTCTTATCATAGTCATTATTCTAACTTGTAAGATTGCTATTTTCTTTTCCCAATTTAGAGGCAGATTGTGTTCACTACATTCTTCATAGCCATCAGGTTGTGTTTAGTCCAGGCTCCAGCCCAAATTTATTAACTGTACCACAGACATCAGTTAGTCTATTTTGGGTCATCGAGTCTATATTGGTTTCGGTACCATTTGTATTTAAGACTCTATTCGAATTAGAAGGCTTTCCCTTGCTAATTACCTTAATTGGATTGTAGATAGTTGATTTTGGTAGTTTGATGATTGTAATGGAGCTTTTCCAAATTGGATAGCAGGCTTTCTCAGAAGCTCTCAACTGGTTGAACTTACAGGTTGAAGCCAGTTGTTGATATTGTGACGGGTCCGAATTTTGTGCTCAATTTCAGTGTCTTTCTACTCATCCTGTTTTTGCTGAGCAAAGCTACAAGTTGAAATCTGACTGTCGGCTATCTGATGTATGAGATTAAATGAGTCATCTCTACTTTTCCCACCATGAGGTATTTCCTTGATTTCACTATTTTTGTCCCGTCGATAATGGGAGAAACCTAGAAATGTAATTTCTTACACATTGCCTAGCCCATATTCAATTGTTTGTTCATAATTGCTCCTGCGAATCTCCATGGAAAGAAACGTTTTTGCTAGTGGTTCAACTAAAGTTATAAACTTATAATACACTTATTACCAATTTGAAGGATGTATAGAAAAAGTGGTATATTCCAGTTATATCAATAAAATCCCCCGAGCATTCTAACCTGTGTGCACTTCCTCACCTGGTAATTTTTCTTTGTTATTTTTGGCATGTTTACGATATCATAAGAAAATTGCGGACATCCTCAATTATTCGAAGGATATTGTAATTCTACATCCCTATTATCTTGATAATGATTTCAGATATCTGTTGAGTATATCTGATCAAGTTCAGAAATAAAAGTAACAAGAACAAGATAAAACAGGTCCACATTGAGAAAATCAATTAGGCTCTTTTAGAAAAATACAAAAAGAGGAAATCAAGGACTGTGATGGAAAGCAATACTGAAACTTACCCTGTACTCCTAAAAATTTAAAATACACAATCACCAAACATTTTCTAATTGGGAAAGTCTGACATTTTCTATGAAAGTTCGTCACATTTGTGTTACTTAAACTGCGAAGACACTTCATCTAATATGTGCAAGTTGGTTCAAGGAGAGCTGGATGAGTCCTGCTCTAATTCTGATTTCTGCTTCTTGGCTTTCTTGCTCGCTTTGAGCTCACCCCAAAAGTAAGAGATGAAACCCCAGAGCGAGAGGAATAAAGCGATACCCTTTTCAGCTTGGAAACTCTCATGGTAAAACAGGACAGATAGGATCTCTGTAAGGGGCAGCACAACAACTGAAATAACACCTGCAAGCAAAGATGTAGAACAGAAGATAACTCCTATTGTTCCCACGAAGTACATCTGCCAAGTTATGGCGCTCGCCACAAGCACTATGTAATAATTGATCTCCCCGAGCCCGTACTCTCTTCCTTCTCTCCGAATTACCTTGCAAGTAACAAAATCAATAACAGAATCAAAATCCAACATCAGATTCTCAGGTCACACTCAATGCATGGATTATGTGCCATCCAAGTAAGCATACCCTACAAAGCTTCCAATGAGGCTTCATAGTGGATGTCCAAATCAACTCAACTTACAAAAAGAAAAGGGCACTAATTAAAATAGGCAAAAGTTGGAGCACTTGAGAATCTAATACGTATCTTTCTAAAGGGATTGTTTATGGAAATCATATTCCGAATCGGACAGAACAAAACTCACTATATTCTCATTTAGATGGCAATGAGAATATTCCCCAACATGTATCATGGTTGCTCACAGTTCTCTACTATGTGCCTTTCCGTTTATGGATAGTTAGGCAGACCTCACATGGTCTGCCACAGACCCTAACTACAACCGGCTCATGGGCAATCCCGTGTAGTTAGTGAATGGTGGCCAGGCAGTGGTGAAACTCTCTACTTTCATACAGGGAAACTGGTGACTTGTCTGAAATCATCTGACTCACATGGATCTGAATCAATATGTTTGTTTTTTCGAATTAGACCCTAACTCATCTGGCCCCAGAAAAAACGAAAACAGTCTGACATCTGACTCGTATCGAGTCAGGGGTTGACTCAGATCCATAAGAAGCCGAGTCAGATGTAAAAAAAGAAAAATGCTGTTAGTCTGGAATTCACCTCTTAAACCAATTGAAAGTGAAAACCAAGAACATCAGACCCAATAACAAATTCAAAGAGATATAGTCATGATTAAGAACTGAAATGTAAAGTGAAGGAAACATATATAGTTGGATTAAGAAGATTTGGTACCTTGAAGTCATTGTTGGCAATCATCCCAATAGTGCAGAATAGAGTAGCAAAACCAGATATCACCATCTGCAATTCTATTACCAAACTGTAAGTTATGGTCTGTTTTGATTTCATGTACATTAACTCCACCATGGGTAGCATTAAACCGTTGAATACAGAGGCTGCAATCGTGATCAAGAAACCCAAGTAATAATCTTTCTTGGACTCATTTACTGGTTTATCACCATTACCGTGAAGACCAAGAAGTATAGCTCCGATAGTCAACAACACAACTGCATTTACCGAAAACGAAGTGAACTTCTGCTTAACCATAACAAGGGCAAACCCAGCCGTGAAAGCCAAATGAGTAGACATTATTATTGTAGCTGTAGATATAGGTAATAACGAAACTCCGTAAGTGTACAAGTAATCATCTAAGCCGGTGACGAGGCCGATAACAGCACTGGCTATGAAAAGAGGTTTTGTGATTGTAAAGAGCTTTTTCGGTTTCTCATCTTCATCCCCTTTTATGAAACCACGGCGTCTGAGGAAATATGAAAGCCATAGAGGGAAAATTAAAACCGGAAAACCTGCAGTCTCGAGACAACTTGAAAGCCATATTCGCTTACCACCATGAATGAAGTAGAGACGGAGCAGAAGTGGACCTGCAATGCTGCTTACTGCTAACAGGATGCCATTGAACAACAGTAGATATGTATTCATGTTCATCTTGTTCTGTTCAATCAAATGGCAATGAATATTTTCTTGTTTATATCGGATTTGTACTCACCAATAAAACTAAAGTTTGCAATAAATAGATGTTGGGTTTGTAAACCACTTTGGAAAGATGTAATATTGAAAATGATTCTGCTGTCTCAACTACTAATAGCAACACCAAATGGCGTCCTAACAGATGTTGCAGATACGTGGAAGCATCCTCTTTTTTGTCTACCCACCATTGGATAGCCATCATGCATGATTTTGAACCCTCTGATTTGTTTCCACCAAGAATACCATTTTATGAACACAAACAAAAATGCTTAAAGTAGAGAAGATAAAAAGAGATTAGTAGGAAAACCATATCATTTTCTTATACGCAACAACAGTGTAACCCAATAATTCTTGGCATAATGTATCTTTTATTAGCTTTAACCGTACTAATCCAATGTGCATTAGAAAACCCACTAACATATACTATCCCTACAAAAATGTTCCTACACCCCACTAGCCTAATCCGCTAACTTGATACGAGAGTCAATCCCACTAGCATACTCCATAATTAAAAAAAAAAATGAGTGACCTCAAATCAAATAAGTAAGTCTGCTGGCATTTCCTCGAGGTTTAAACTAGTAACCTGAAATCAAATATGTGAGTCAGTCTGCTAGAGTTTACTCAAGATTTAAACTAGTGACCTCAAATACAAGAGCCAGTTATTTGGCCACTTCATGTATATGTTGTTAACCCGAATCGAAGAAGAGCTTGTTTAGGTACACAAAGCATGTTAAGGGAATATTCGTATGTGATGGTTTATGGGGTTGGTCTTGCATTGATTCTGGAGGGATAAAATCAGGTAAAATATGGTTCTTTCATAAACAAATCTTTTCGAAACTATTAGAAAGTTCTCCAGAGATAGGATAATTGAGCATATGAATTTGTTTCAAATCCAATATGAAACTACTTTTATTAGTATATAAAAGCTAGCAGGCAACTAGCATTGTTGCTTTTTGTAAGTTGTGTGCATTGTCATGTCTACATCCATTAAGCATGAATGATCACACGTCTCCTATGTTTTTTTTTTGTTACACTTTCTGTTTTTGTATACATAAGAAAGTGATCTCATAGATGGTTGATCATTTTTCACATCAGATATACCGAAAACGATATATTAGTGTTGAGATTATTAGTCCCACATGGTTGGGTTATTTAAGATCCTGCGGTTTATAATCTATTAGGGCCTCTCCACTCATTGCCAATTGGTTTGGAGTTGGATGTCCGTATTCTAATATGGTATCAGAGCAGGCTATTTGTGTCGAGTCATTTGACCGCACCTTTAATACTCCATAACGTTTTTACTTAAAACTAAGTGGAAGAGTAAGATTAAGGCTTCCCGAGCATAGCCCATGCTTTTATTAGCCATAGCCCAAAATATTTAAGTTAGAACCATTTTTTGGGGACCATGGTCTTATTAGGCCACCTTCCCTCTAGTTATAAGGGGTGTCCTAATGCGTTGAAATTACTAACCTACCCTTAACCTAATTTAATTTAAAACCAACCTAATAACCACCTCTCTCTCACTCTATATATAACCACCACCTCCTCCCACCACCACCGCCCATCACCGCCGATTACTACCACCACCACCTCCGACCATCACCACCGCCCACCGTCGCCGATTACCACCTCCTCCCACCACCACCGCCGATTACCACCACCACCACCCATCACCGCCGATTACTACCACCACCACCTCCGACCATCACCACCGCCCATCACCACCGATTACCACCACCACCTCCTCCCACCACCACCGCCGATTACCACCACCACCACCTCTGATTATCACCACCACCAACCACCGATTACCACCACCACCAACAACCACCACCACCTCTATATATATATAGATTAATTTAAATCTTTAGCAAAGATATTCTCACAAACCCATTACTTGTCGTTTGTTTTTGGTTGAAAAAAAATGAGAAGTAATCATCAAAATGAGTTGAAAATGGAAGTTGTGGAGAGGTTTAATGGAGGTTCTGATGTTGAGTTCGGTTACTTGTTCATCTCACAAGGCAAGCCGAACTACACATTCGAGATGAGTTCGGTTACTTGTTCATCCTCACAAAGCAACCGAACTACACCTTGAATGAGTTATGTTCTATATGCTTTATAACTATGTTACCCGACGAGTTCGGTTGTTTCTCATAAATGTATAAAACTTCCATGTAACCGAACTCTAGGGTTAAAAACATAAGAAAAAAGTTGCCATGTAACCCGAACATACTTGTTTTCCCATTATTTTTATTTCTCTTATAACCGAACTCTATCAACTTTGTTCGGTTATTTCATAAAAATCTTAAAACTCCCATGTAACCGAACTCTCTGATTTAAAAACATAAGAATTTTTTGTTTGTTAAGTTCGGTTGGTTGTGCAATTGATCTCAAGTTTGCGAAACAAACGAACTTATTAAACTTAGTTCGGTTGGATCGCAAAAGCATGCGGTTTGCGAACCAACCGAACCTTATACACTTGGTTAAAATTTATTTGTACATAAAGTTCGGTTAGTTGCGAACCAACCGAACATAATCTTGGCATGTCGAGCTTCCATTAATATGGAGTTCGGTAACTGCGTGTTTGGATCAAGCAACCGAACTACACCTTCAAACTAGTTCGGTTACTTGTTTATCTCCCAAGGCAACCGAACTACACATTGGATGAGTTCGGTTACTTGTTCATCCTCTCACAAAGCAACCGAACTACACCTTGAGATGAGTTCGGTTACTTGTTCTTCATATAAAATAACCGAACTGTTCAAAATCCAGTTCAAAATTTTACATTTTTGGGGAAGTTTTTACCAATTCAACATACATTATCTAAGTTTGGAGCATACTTGTTCACCCAAATACTCTTCCTCCGGTTGTGGTTGATAAAATCCATCATTTGAATACTCAAAGGGGGTGAATTTGAAAAAAAAAAAATTTTATTTTTCATGTTTTTCTCCTTCATCTTCTCTAACTCTACTCTCACAATAATTCTACTCAACTAATAATAAATCCATCTTTTAATTTAATCTCAGTGATTGTTTTTAACTAAATCATTTCACTAATCATAACCTAAAATTAATTAAGAGGGTAGATTAGGTATTAAATAAATAACTAGATATGGGGTGACCTAGAATTACTTCTAATGTCTTTACCAAAAATAAAACCATGGTCCCCTCAAAAAAAGGCTGGTCCCCAAAAAACGGTTCTTAAGTTAAGAGAAAATTAGGCAGGCCCAAAAAAAATAATATTCTCATTGTCAGGCCCACAATTAAATTTAGGTACCGTGACACCCATAATTATTTCCGTGACACCCATAATTATATGAAATTTTTAAAAATGTCTACATGACGGATTATGCATCCGAATGACGAGTTATGCATCAGGGGTATAATTGGCAACGCAACTTGGATATAACATATCTAAAATTCTGCACCTTGGAATTTTACATCCGAATATATATCGTTGAAAATCTTTTTAAGAGAGACACGCAACGAGTAAAAACAACATATCAAATTTTTGTTTTTCACAAAAAAATCGGAGGTGATCATCGTTTTAGGCAAAATTTGAACCGACTACATAACCATTATGCAGCCACCAAAAAAGATACACAACACATTCTGCAGACGCATAACGAATTATGAAACCATTTTCTCGACTACATAACAAATTATGCATATGCATAACAAAGTTATGCATCTATAACAAGTTACGTAACCATTGTTTTGGTTGATTTTAGTGTGTACATAAATTTTGGTTCTACAATATCTAAATGAATAGACTGCCACACTTGTAGAAAGAAGTTCTGAAAAAAAGTTGTTGTACTGTTTCATTGGATTGGATATTTAGATAGGTAGAATATGTCAATAACTTGAGATAAGTGCAGATATATATATATATATATTATTTTTTTTTATCAAAGTATCCTCCCTAAATTGGGGCCTATAGATACATGACAAAATAGAGTCATTAAGTACAATTCATAGAAACCCCTTATCCACTATTTATGTTAATGCCTAATATGCCCTTATTAAATTAGTGATGATTAATTAAGTTAATATCTGATAAATTAATTAATATTTGAGTTTGATTATAGTGTTAGGATTAGAGTAGAAATTCATTTTCTTTTTATGGTTTGGAGGGAAAGAAGAAGTAGAGGGAAAAAAGAAAAAAACTAGGGTTTGTGATTTTCTTAGCAAAAATGAAACTTTATAGTGATGATGAAGACTCTAGTAGTGATGAAGAAGTGGCTGCATCAGATTATCATGATTTCGATCCTACCGAATTGGATAATTTGTTGAATGAAGAGGAGAAGGTCGACCAAAGAATGCTTGAGGATATTATTCAAGCACAAGAACAATTTCTTCAGGAAGAAGAAGGTGATAATGCTTCTAATAAACAGGTATGAGTTGTAACGATCTACAAACATGTATTTGCATGTCCAAATCGCCTAAAAGGAAATTTTTTCAAAACTTTAACCAGAATCGGTTTATTCGATAGCACTACATAAACCGATTCTGGGTAAAATCCCCAAATTGGGTATACTAATCGGTTGTTGTTAGTCACCACATAAACCGATTGTAGAAATTTTTTTGGCGCGATGGGTACGTGACGAAAATCGGTTTTTGTTAGTGATGTGCATAATCCGATTTCTTCACATGAATAATCACGTAGAGTACAAGAAGTTCACAATTGGATTATTTACGTGTATATGTAATACAATTGTGGAGAAAAAAAGTTCCAGGAGAAATGTGTACAAAAATCGGATTACATGATACACGACATGAGCCGATTGTGAACTTTGAAATTTTTTCGTTAACTCCTTAATCGGATTTTATTTTTGCACATATAAACCGATTACTTACAATAGGTTTTTTCGACTGTAACATATATTACGATTTTTAATCCCCAACTTGTTGATATTTTTTGTAGATTGATGTTGCGTTTGAAGAAGATCAGTCCAAAGCCATATCTCTGCTGGGTCCTGATACCTCTGCCCACTATTTCACCGATTTGGAATGGAAAAAAAGAAATGATGCAAAGCAATGGTTTATAAACAAGGGATTAGAATTCAAATGCGCATTAGTTTTAGGCCGTCGCTCAAGTGAAGATCGTTTGGAACTTGTTTGTGAGAGAGGTGGAATGCAAGAAAGTCACTGGGCAAAGGTCAGACGGTACGTGAAGAAGATGACAAGGGAATACATTACTAAATCATGAGGTCTCGGAGGTCACCAAGGAGTGGCTAAAAAAATACGATCCCAACATGAGGCGATGAGAGGAATTGATCATGCCAGATCAATTTGAAGGTCTACATTTGTTGGAATGAGTATTTCCTTATGTTAAAAACTTGATCTATCAGATGCTTATATTTTGTCGTTTTCTTCTATTGTACTTTGCAAACTTGAACCAAGTTTAATGAATGAAAGTGATTGGTCTTTTTTGGATACGTTGGGCTCATGAAATTTGTTACATAATAGCTCTTCTAATACGTTTATAAAGTCTGATTGTGGAGTTAGTTTGCTGCAGCTTTTCCAAAATCGGTTTATACTGCAACTTTCATAAACCAATTCTGAATTCAAAAAGGAATCGGCTTACTAAGGAACTATTATAAACCGATTCTGAACAAAACTTGTCTGTGATTATTTTAGAATCGGTCCTTATGTACGACTACATAATTCAATTTTTGGAAGAAAAAGTTACAGAAAAACAGACAATTTTTAACTGAATAATCGGATTACATATGGTCTAACATAATCCGGTTGTGGACCATTTCCACTTTTCATTAACTCTTAACATTGAAACTAGCACGGTTCTATTTCTTAGTGTGAGCTTCAACTATCAATGGTGCTTCGAAATGATAAAACTGCTCTCCTCTCCAAGCTTTATATGCATCTTGTGCAGCGAACCTTTCCCCTCTGTACCTATCAAGAAACTGATTGTACTTGATGCATAATTTCCTAACATGATTCGTCCTTGAACGAATGTGGAACGGTTCATAATTATAGCGTGGTTTCTTGCCTGTCTGTTTAACGAAAGGACCCAACCAACGTTAATCCAAAATATAGTATGATCTTTAGGATCTTCGAGAAGATCCTAAAGATCATACTTCAATCGGTCTCTTCATCAACATCCTTCATTCTTTCCAATAGTTGGAATTGCGCTTGACCTCGTTTCTTTTCTTTGAATTTCTCTTCATATTTTGTCGTAGCCGATGACGATGATATGGTTTCTTTTGTAGTTACTTGTTTGCTTAACACTTCATCCATTACATTAACATATTTGTTAGGTGATGAAGACAAAGTTGCGTTTTTAGTTGTTTCTTCGCTTCTTTTGCGCATCTCTTCTTCCATTTCCGCAATTGATTTGGTTGTTCGTTTGCATCTTCTAAGTATGTGTTCGATTGAATTGGTAGTCGATGGTGATGGACTTGACATCTACAAATGAAAAAAAAATTAACAATGAAGAAAGTTTTCTTTGGATTAGGTAATGTATGAAAGAGAATAGGCTGTCCTCTTTATATATACAAAGTACCAACGACTATAATTTCAATTTCAGAAAATAGCCATTAACGGTAAAAATCGGATTATACGTATGCACTAATAATCTGATTCTTGATTTGTCTACTAATCCGAACTTGAACCCGAAATCGGTTGATTCGTGCATTAACTTAAACCGATTACTGTTGATGTTCACCCAGAATCGGGTTATGTAGGTACATAATAAAAACCGATTTCCACCAGAATCGGTAATAGTATAGTGCACACATAAACCGATTCTGGGTGGATTTTCAGAAAATTTGATGAGTGAATTTCAAACATTTAGAGGTAAATCATTGTAGAGTACGTCTTAGAAGGAATGAATTAAAGGGATTTAACTCAATCAGTTGAATTGTTTTTTTTTTTTTTTTGATTTTTTTTTCAAAACTCAAAATGAAATTAGATTTCAAATGTTGTTTTGGATTGATTAGGATGTAGTTTTGATGGAAATTGAGAATGAGTTTTGATTAGTGATTTTTGTATTTGTTAATAAAGTGATTATGATTTTGTATTTGAATTTGTGTTAGGATAATTAAATTTTCTTTAAGGGTTAATTTAATATTTTACCATCTTTTAGACACCCCATATCCTTCTCTTTGGGTTGGTTGAAGTAATTCATAGCCCCAATTAAGTGGCATAGTATTCAGTGTTGACTAGTTTTAGAACTCTAGTTACTAGTGTCTTCACCCAACAAATTACCACTTTACTCCTTTAACACCGTTACAGCCCATGATTAAGGATTAATTAACTAAAGAAGCAAAGAATACCATATTATATCTTTTTTTTTTTTTTTCTTTTCAACTAATACTAAATAGATGAGAAGGGCAGTTTTGATCTAATAAACATGAAAACATATCTATATCAGCCGTCGTATATACTCTCAACAATCATATTGACAGTAAGTTAGAATGGAAGATGAAAATGAAGAAAAGAACCACAGCAATATGTCTTCTTTCAGTTCGATCATTTACTTGCTCATGTTTATAAAGCTAATTCAATTTCCACCACCATTTCATCCCATTTGATGATGAATTTCACCATCTCATTAACTGTTTATGAAACCAAAACCCAGACAATTCCATCCACTCAAACACCTTAGATCCAAAAAGATATATATAGAGTCATATGTGTTTGTTAGTCTTGCTCATTACTTTTTTATTGTGCTCAGCATGAATTTTTGTTCATTCATACACATGCATCATATATGATGAAGGGGAACACTTCCCTCATTGTTTAATATATAGTCCCCCTACTAAGGTTTAAATAGTGCCAGCGGGTCCGAATTAACTAGACATCGGGACGAAGTGAGCGGGTTCTTCATTGGACCTAGGAAAGTCCCCGGGCCCTTGACCGTAGAGATACGGGCTCGGAAACGAGTAAGCTACGCGCATAGAGGTCCACTTGCTGACTTGGCAGGACTAACTGAACGGGGATTACAATTCTGATGTCACCCATTTTTTTTTGGGAAAAAAACGGTTCAGTCCAAAACCCCACTAAATAGAAACAGTTTAGTCCGGACCTAGTTGACTAGGTGCATTTAATCCAAAATTGTGTAAAGATGCTGCTGCCTCCACACGTGTTTCATAAAGCACACGTGCGGCGAGTGAAACTTGTTTTGTAACGGAAAAATTCAACGTGGACGTGACACGTCAGCAATTTTAAAAAATATAAAAAATAATTAAAAACAATTTTTCTTTTAAACCTTTCGTCCAAATTTTACAAACTTTATATATTTGGAAAGCATTTTCCGGAAAGCTACAAAAAGAGTACCCATATGACTATATAATTTTCATTTTTAAGAATTTTTAATTTACATTTGTGTGTACATTTATGTACACCGATGCAAAGATAAAAAAAAAACCAAAATCCATGATAGCCAGTCTACACCGTAAATGCACGCCTGGAGGCGAGAAAAATACCATCCATGCCAAGCTCCGGTTGGATAACATCCATAATAGCCGGACTGCATCGAGGACAAAACAATGAACATAAGAAATCGCAACTTGAAAGAAAGTGATTATCCTTTCACCAACATCCACATAAGAAAACAAAGCAAAAAAAAAAAAACGATCAAATAAAAAGTTAGTTTATGGTCAGAGACACAATCCATGTGGGAAATACTACACAAACTTAGTATGCTTTCGAAATATCAAAGTACAATGATTCATTGCAATTTCACGAAAAGGAGATTACTAACATGCATAACAGATCAATCATACTCATACCGGACCTACTTTTTCATGAGAAGTATATTGGTGCATCAATGTATTCATCCATGTGAAACATTCCTAAAACCAATCCTTCATAGCCACAAACAAACCTACTTTTTCATTGAAAATACACTGGCGCACCAATGTGTACACCCCTGCAAAACATGCATAAAATTGATCATTCATATTCACACTGGGGCACAATTTTTCATGGGAATTATACAGGTGCAGCAATGTGTACATCCCTGCAAAACATGTAGAAAAAAAACGATCATTCATAACCACACACAAACCTACTTTTACATGGGAATAACAAAGGTGCACCAAAACGTACACCGCTTCAAAACATGCATAAAAATGATCATTCACAACCACACAAAAACCTATTTTTTCATGAGAATTACTTCCTATAGGTGCACCAATATGTACACCGTTGTAAAACAAGGGAATCCTACTTTTTCATAAGATTTACACAGGTGCACCAATATGTACACCCCTGTAAAACATGCATATTAACTATCATTCATAACAATCAACAAGTGTACAACTATATACACATTAACTATCTACATGTGTATAATTATGTACACATTAAGAATCAATGTGTTATTTCATTAAATGAAGGTTGTACTTATCAAATTCAACTTAGAAAGCCTAAAGCACACAATCATGTTATCAGTTAGGACCAATATTAAGGTAGGAATCATCAAGGGAACCAAAGTTTACAACTAGAACAAATACCTTGCACCGTGTTGCATCATCTTGGGCTTCAAGCATAGCAACATTAGTTGGGAACTCATTTTGTACAATTATATACACGCCTACAAAATGATCCGGTCTTTCCATGTCTCCCCCTGAGTTAACATCACAAATCATATTAGAGAGGTAAAACGAGAAAATAATAATTAAATCTAAAATAAAAGATTCTTGTATAGTAAAAAGCATGTTTACAACTATGTACACATTAACAATTAACATGTGTACGATTATGTACACATTTGTGCCAGTTTGTACCCATAGTTATTGTAGACATAGTCCAAGTGTATAAAAAATCCTATTTTTGCTTTAAATAATCAATGTGTACAAATATGTACACCTGAAAAACAAAATATTACACATCAATAAATTGCTCCGAAGAAGAAAATATAAACAAAAAACAACTAAACAACAGAATTATGCCCAGCTTTAAAAAGTATCAAAACGGTGTACAACTAAAATATAAACAAAAAAAAACTAAACAAAAAGATAGCACAATGGTGTACAACTATGTACACACCTACAATGTTGTACAAGTATGTACACATTAACAATCAACATGTGTACAAGTATGTACACATGTTGTCCACATATGTACCCAAAGTAATTATACCAAAATGATCCTATCTTCCATGTCTACTAATCCAACATCCATACCCACAAAATAGAACATAAAATCATGGGAGACCATACTAGCGTATAAGTATGTACACATCTACAGAAAAATAACAAAAATATAGCATTAATTCAAACAAAACAACCCATATGCATTCATCACACATAAAGTTCTAATATATAAATGTGTACGCATCTTCCAAAATATGGATGAATACTCACCTTGATTGAAAAATAGCATGCACAACCTTCTCAGATATATGGTTTGATACCCAATATATTACAAAAACTATGTATCAAAAGCATATGAGGTGTACATCAAAGTGCATGAACATGCTATACAAACTGAAACAAAATTTTGTGTGCAAACATTTATACCTCTACAGAAAACTAACAAATGCTAGCATCATCCCATTGGACATGCCATGCATTCATAAAAGAGCATCATAGTGTACAAAACATGCACACTCTACAAAAACCTAACAAAATATAACATCCATACCCACATGACACACCATATAATCATCACTGAGTATTTTTAGTGTACAAACATGTACACATACAGAAAAATACCAAAATCTAGCATATATACCGGCAAAACAGGTCATGCATCCATCACATAGCATTCTCGTGTACAAAGTATGTAAATAGATTTACATGAAGATAACAAAATAGAGCAATGGTCCAAACAAAACAATCCCATGCGTTCATCATAGAGAAATTTACCGTACACATGTGTATACACCTACCAAATAGGGTCGATTGCTCACCATGATTGAGATAGCATACACAATCTTCCCAGCCATGGTTGATACACTGCATTTTACAAAAAACATATATCAAAAACACGTAAATGAAGATATAAAAGATCTAAACCACATGGAAAAGATCTCAAAAGTAGCATTCTTAGGTTTAATCAACACAAAAAAATCAAAAAACTAATACAATAGATCCAAGTCACATCTAAAAGATCTCAAAATCGAATCCACTAACACAGAGATTTAACATCAAAAAGATCTGAGTCATATTTAAATTTATATGAGAATTACTTTCTCAAAGCAACCTTAAAATCACAATAAATCGAAATATATACAGTGTACAAGAAAGTACACATTCCGTACGATCAAAAAATGAAAGAAATCAACTACTCTATCGATTAACAACAATGAATAACTTTTAGCTCGATTAGAAAACATCCAAAGAGTTCAATTATTCGAAAGAAGAAATTAAAAATAAAAAATTAAAGACCAAATTAAGTTCGAATCGATTTCATATCATACATCCAAAAAAAAAAATCAAAAAAAAAACATAAACATAAACCAAAAAGAGTTTCATGAAAATCAAATCCTAACAAATAACAAAATCAAAATCAAAAACAGAAATCAAAAGTCAAATCGATTTCATTATGCATTAAAAAAATTAGAAAAATGGGATTGAAATCCCGGAAACAAACAAAACCGAAAAAAATGGGACTGAAATCGAGATCTCTAACTTGGGATCGAAATATGATGAAGAAACCATTGAATCCAAGAAATCGCCTCAAGTCTCTCTCGTCTCTATCTCAATCTCTCATAATTTAAAATGTTAGATCTAAAACTAAAAACTCATTCATATCTCTGCATCCTTTGAAGAAAGGGTAATTAAGGTATTGGAAAATTCTGAATCATTGGGTGTTTGGACTAACTCGTCCAAGATTTGGACTAAATGGTAAGACACGGGACATATTTGGACTAGAGCGTCCTGGGCTTCATATGAGTGGACTAGAGCGTCCAAAGCCCAGTAACTTTGGGACTAAACGTCAATTTCTACTTTTTTTTTTTAATTTTTTTTTCTTTCGTTTTGTTATCGTCTCATTAACTGCCTCTACCTGGTCCTGAATGGATTCTATAGATTGAAAGCACAAATTTTCTTAAAAACAGTAGACTAAACATTAATAAAGACGACTACATATAAATCAACTTTGGCTATTGGTAGAGGAAAGAGAAGAAACAGAAAACTATCGCAAATGTTCCATCCTAGAAGTTGTACTCATCAAATTTCAAGCACAATAGCAAACTCCAAATTCTCATGGTGCTTGGTAGATAACTATTAGGAAATAGGGCTATTCTTAGCCTAGAATTATAGTTATATTTGGAATACCTTGAGACCCAAGTTGGGTCTTTGTATAAATATCTTGTGTGTTAATGAGAATGACACAGACTTAACCAAAACTTAACATGGTATCAGAGCCTGGTTAAAACCCTAAACCTAAAAATTTTATTTCAAGTTCTGCACGATGGGAGAAGATATAACAGAACCATCAGGAACCAAAGGAAAGAATGTAGAATATGATTTGCAGAAGAAGAATCCGGTGTACCATCTGGGATCAAGTGATGGTCCAGGTATTATTATTACTCCAATTTTTTTAAAAGGAACCAATTATGATGAGTGGGCTAGAGCCATTAGAAGATCGTTGATAGCCAAGAGAAAGTTTGGCTTTGTTGATGGCACCATTAAAGAACCCGCAGATCTGATCGGTTGGAAGAATGGATTGCAGTCCAATCAATGCTCGTTTCCTGGATTAGCAACACACTAGAATCTTCAATCAGATCGACGCTAGGAGATTACGATGATGCAAGTCTTCTCTGGACACACTTAAAGAAAAGATTTTGTGTTGTCAGTGGAACACGAATCTGTCAGCTGAAAGCTTCTATGAGTGATTGCAAACAAGAAAAAACTGAGAGTGTAGTTGTCTATTATGGGAGATTGAACAAAATATGGGATGAGCTGGTGACATATATGAAGATACCACATTGCAAGTGTGGTCTTTGCACCTGCAATATTGCGACTCGAGTGAGTATTTTGCGAGAAGAAGATTTTCTTCATTATTTTTTGATCGGTCTGGATCATGTATGCAGATTCGATCGTGAACAGTTGTTGGCAAGAGAACCTCTACCATCTATCGATGCGACTTATCAAACTATTGTGAATTACGAACGATTGCGAACAAGTGATGTAGTATTTTCGAAAGAAGTACAAGACAATGTTATGGCATTTAAAGTTGAACTCGATCGATGAGCAACCACCAATACATATGATCCTGCCAAGTATTGTAAACACTGTAATAGACAAGGACACTCGATGAGGGTTGTTATCGGCTAATTGGATACCACGAATGGTGGGGAGATAGACCTCGGAGTGGCGAGAGGTTATGGTAGAGGAGGCGGGACAGGTGGTAGAGGTAGAGGTGGTTACGGTTTCCGCATACGGCGAGGTGGTAGAGGACATGGAAGCAACATTCCATTTCGTGCACATAACTTTGAATATACCAGCAGCTCAGCAATCAGGTGTGTGACATCTGCAGATGGAACGGGTTTGACTGGAGTGACGGCAGCTCAACTTCAACAAGTACTTGAGTTTTTGAGCTCAAACAAATCAAAAATTCAACTACAAGGTAAACAACATCGGGCTTCCTAGATTATAGATACAGGAGCTACGAATCATGTCACATGTAATATAGATGACATGATAGAAGTAAAAGATATTAAGGCATGCTCGGTGGGTTTTCCGGATGGAAAGTATGCGAACACCGAAAAATTGGACCGTGATTCTTCCCGGTGGTTTGAAACTTGATAATGTGCTTTATGTACCTCGGATAACTTGCAACTTAATCTCGGTCATACGGATGATCGATGAGATAGCTTGTGTTGTGCAATGTACTAACGGTTTATGTCTTATACGGGACCGGTTGACGAGGAAGGTGATTGGAGTGGGTGAGAGACAAGGTGGACTATATATTTTCGTGGTGTGCCTCTGTTAAAGTACTTGATGTTAGTGAGAACTCATATGAGCTATGGCATCAAAGAATGGGACATCCATAGGAGAAAGTTTTACAAAAGCTACCAGTTGTGAGTAGGTTATTTCGAAAGAATAATGATGCTTGTGATATTTGCCCACGATCAAAACATCATAGAAGTAGTTTTCCTGTTAGTTTAAGTAAAGCCAGTTGTATATTTGAATTAGTTCATCCGGATTTATGGGGTCCTTACAAGACACCTTCTTCTTGTGGCATTATTTTCTGACAATAGTAGATGATTTTTCAAGAGGTGTGTGGATTTATTTAATCAAAAGTAAAACTGAAGTTGAATTGGTATTTCTTAATTTCATTGCTCTTGTGAAACGTCAGTTTGGTAAAGAAATCAAAATTGTTAGAAGTGATAATGGAACAGAATTTAATACATTGCGTGGATATTTTAAGACTAGCGGGATAGTCTTTGAGACATCATGTGTTGGTACGCCCCAACAAAATGGGAGGGTTGAGAGAAAACACCAACATATAATGAATGTGGCAAGAGCCTTGAGATTTCAAGCAAATTTACCGATACGTTTTTGGGGAGAGTGTGCATTAACTGCAGCATACTTGATTAATCGTACACCAACACCTATTCTTAACAACAAAACTCCATATGAAATTATGTTTGGGAAGTTGCCTCCATATGATCATTTGAAAGTGTTTGGGTGTTTGTGTTATGTGCATAATCAAAGTAGTAAAGGGGATAAGTTTGCAAGCAGAGGAAGGAGATGTGTATTTCTTGGTTATCCTTTTGGTAAAAAGGCATGGCAAGTTTATGATTTAGACACAAAACAATTTTTAGTGTCAAGGGATGTGGAGTTTTATGAACATCAGTTTCCTTATATGACAAGTATTACTGGAAATAGCACTGAGATTGTTCCATCAAATAATGATGTTTGTTGGAGTGATGATGAAGATAGAGAAGAAGAACAGTTGTCTAGAGATGTTATGGAAACTCATCAAGACGAGCTGCAGCAACAAAGCAGCGATGAATCATTGTCTGAGACTGATTGTGAAACTCAAGAACTGCAAGGAAAGGATCAAGAACAACCTGAGGAGAATGGTGCTAATAGCAATGACACAACAGCTGAAGGTGTGGTACAGAATAATAGTAGTGAGATGGGTAAAGGAAAACGTCAGAAAATTCCTTCTAGCAGACTCAAGGGTTTCGTGACGCACACAGTACGAGAAAATAGTCCACCTTCCACTCATCCTACACAATCATCAGCCTCAGGTACACCTTATCCTTTGACATATTATGTTAGTTGTGATCGTTTTTAGGTTCATAGAAAATATCTTGCAGCTATCAACTGTTTGGATATGAGCCTAAGAGCTTCAAAGAAGCTATGAAGCATCCAAGATGGCAACAAGCCATGGCAGAAGAAATAAGAGCTCTGGAGGAACAAGGAACATGGGAATTAGAAGAATTACCACCTGGTAAGAAGGCACCTGGGAAGCAAATGGATTTACACAGAAAAACGTGATGAAAATGGAAATTTGGTACGTCTGAAAAGCAAGACTAGTAATATTTGGGAATCATCAAGTTGAAGGATTGGATTACAATGAGACATTTGCACCATGGCAAAGATGACAACGATTCGTACTTTTCTAGTTTGTTGCGACAATTAAAAATTAGGAAGTGCATCATATGGATGTGCATAATGCCTTTCTTCATGGAGATTTGGAGGAAGAAGTGTATATGAAGATACCACCTGGATTTGCCAAGGAAATCCTAATATGGTGTGTAGAATGAAGAAATCATTATATGGCCTAAAACAGGGCTCCTAGGTGTTGGTTTGCAAAATTATCAGCTGACTTTGAAGAATTATGGCTTTAAACGGTCATACTCAGATTATTCTCTCTTTACCATGACAAAGGGGAAGATGCGACTTAATGTTTTGGTGTATGTTGATGATTTGATTGTAGCGGGAAATGATACGGTTGCACTTCATAATTTTAAAACATACTTGGGACAATGCTTCAAGATGAAAGATTTGGGGAAGTTGAAATATTTTCTAGGATTGGAGGTGGCTCGTAGTAAAACAGGGTTTTCTACATATGTCGGGAGGAAGTATACATTGGATATTATCATGGAAATCGGGTTATTGGGAGCAAAACACTGCGAGTTTCCAATGGAGACAAATCATCGTCGGCTTTGGCAAAAGGTAAAATACTAGATGATGTGGAAAAATATAGAAGATTGGTTGGTCGTTTGATTTATTTGTCAGTCACTAGACCAGATCTTGCTTACTCAGTGCATATCTTGTCACAATTTATGCAACAACCAAGAATAGAGCATTGGGAAGCAGCTCTTCGTGTGGTTAGATATTTGAAGAAGAATCCTGGACAAGGAATTCTGTTGCGCTACGATAGTAGTCTCGGTTTAAAGGTTGGTGTGACTCAAATTGGGCTAAGTTGTCCATTAACTAGACGTTCATTGTGGGATGGTTTGTTCTTCTCGGGTTTTCACTGTGTCTTGGAAGACTAAGAAGCAACATACGGTTTCTCGGTCCTCGGGTGAGGGCGGAATACGGATCTATGGCGCGATTACATGTGAATTAAAGTGGTTGAAACAATTACTTGGTGATTTAGGAGTTCATCATACACATGGGATGAATCTCTTTTGTGATAGTCAATCGGCATTATATATTGCTCGAAATCCGAAAGTATTTCATGAGCGAACAAAACATATAGAAGTGGACTGTCATCTTGTCGGAGATGCTATAATAAGAAAGATTATATCACCATCTTACACTCCTACAACGATGCAATTGTGAGATATCTTTACAAAATCCTTGGGAAAGCTCGGTTTCGGTTTCTTTTGTCCAAGATGGGCATTTGTGACCTCCATGCTCCATCTTGAGGGAGGTATTAGGAAATAGGGCTATTCTTAGCCTAGAATTATAGTTATATTTGGAATACCTTGAGACCCAAGTTGGGTCTTTGTATAAATATCTTGTGTGTTAATGAGAATGAAACAGACTTAACCAAAACTTAACAATAACAGATCTTCCTAATACCTTCAAAGACTATTTTTAGTTCAGCTTCATCATAATTCCATTAGCTCCTTTATTCTTTTTTCTTTTTTCTTCTTCCTTTATTCTTTTGTTCTTCCTTGAGCACTCAAACACACAAATAAAATGTCTAGATGTACCAGCTTTTTATATGGATCTTTAAGCGTGAGAACTTGTTTTGTATGATCTAACAAGTCATACCCAACGGATAATGGATCAATAGGAAGCTGATAATGGAACAATACCCAACTGGACAACACCACCAACAGAAATCATCAAAATAAATGTTGACGCCGCTGTTAAAGATGGTTATTATGCTGCTGCAAGCATTGCAAGGAATCACGAAGGTACTTGTTGTGGGATGAGCACAAGATTGGGAGATTCAAATACCCCGGTTGTGGCAGAAGCTGATGGATTCCTATTGGCTGTTGAACTTGTCCACTGGTCTGGATTTAATTCAGTCATTACTGAAGGTGATTGTCAAGTGGTGGTGAACATTCTCAATGGTGAAGTTAGCTCTTCTCCGTGGAGAATATGGAGATTTATCGACAGAATCAAGGCTTTAGGCAGATCTAATCTACGAGTGCAGTACAACTTCGTACCGGAAAGTGCTAACAACACGGCGCACTCTCTTGCTACTCATGCATTGTCTAACAAAGTCCAAGCTAAATGGACTCTACATCAAATTCCTGGAAATATCATTTCCAAATTAGGAATTCGGACCTCTTGAGGGTCCTCTGCTTCCCTGTTGCTTACCCCAAAAAAAAAAAAAAAAAAAAGAGTCCGAATATTTCATTCATGTGTTGTTAAATAATTTTTCTTTTTCTTCAATTTTTTTGTTAAGTCATTTTTTTTTTGTGACTTGTTTTTTATTTATCTACTTTTTCCGGAAATCCTAGTTCGGCCACTGTCGGTCAATTTGACTAAAGAAGCGAAGAAAAATGTTATGTCACTGTTATTTTAATTCCAACTAATACTGAATAAACATAAAAACAGCATCTATAGCAACCGTCGCGCAAATTGAATCACCGTCTCATATATACTCTCAAAACTAATATTGACACTAATTTAGAACTGAAGATAAAAATTGAGAAAAAGAACCGTCGCGCCCCGCTTCTTTCAGTCCCACCATTTCGTTCCTATTGTTTATAAAGTTGATTCAATTTGCTCCACCGTCTCATTGTATTTGATGATAAATTTCACCATCTCATTTGCAATTCTTCTCTTTTAACTTTTTTATGATACCAAAACCCACACAATTCCATCCACTCAAACGCCCTATTAGATCGAAAAAGATACACATATATATATAAATGTTTTTGTTAGTTTTTACTCATTCATACACATGCATCATATGTGATGATGCTGAACATCATATATATGTAATGTATAGTCCCACACCGAAAGGCCGAGAAACGTGTGGAGCCTGGATCTCTTGCCGTAGCAACCTTGGCAGATTAACACAGTTAACATGGAAAAGGGTAAAATACAGATTTAGGCCTCTACGTAGGCCTCTTTTTTTTCGGATTACAAAACTAAGCCGGTTTTGACAGTTTTTTTTGAAAAAACGGCTAATGGTGGTTATCCACCTTTTTGCCACCGTTAGTGTAGGATAAAAATACAATTAAGCCCTTTGAATCAGTCAACTGCATGAGTTGCAATTTAACTAATTCGATTTGGAACATTAACTTGGAGTCAATTTGTGCATACACGTGTAATTGTACACGTCATCAATCTTGCCACGTGTCGGTAAAATAATGGGCCCCATATCACCCAACAACAACATTATCTTCAATAAAAGCATATCTCCTTCTTCAAATTTTCTCACTTTTTTTCATCCAGATCTAACAAAAAAAAATTGGTTGGTGGTGATCATTTATCTTCAAATTCCAGCAGTAGAAGCAGCAAGGTGGAGTGTTCTATGTGTGACAAAGAAGACCATGAAACAAAGAGTTGCCCATGGGTTTATTCAAGGTGCAAATATGTACCTTGCAATGGAGTTAGAGCATTGTTGAGATCTAAAACAGATCAAACAAATGGAAGGGCCTTCTTCAAATGCTTGAATCCTACATGTAACTATTTTGAGTGGTTTGATCTTGCTTCTTCTCCAACTACATCACTTCAAATCAAACTTCCAAGCTCAAAGAGCTGCATTGCATGTGGAGAAGAACACTGTTTCAAGAACTGTCCATTACACAATCAACCCTGCTTCAAACAAAGCTGCAATTCAAAGTTAGAACTAAAGGTTTGCAAGAATCAACATAATCTCAATATAGCTTACCAGTATGTAAGAATAAAAGTTTGTGATGCTTTGGATGGGCATCAGATGCACTTGTAATTGAAACAAAAACAACATTGAAAGGAAAAGTACTAGAAGTATGTAATGAATTTAAGAAAAATCTGAAAATGTAATGAAAAGAAAATTAGATTCAACACTGTCTTAAACATTCATAGTTTGTTCTCTTTGTTCTTCAAAAGTTAAACTAAAAAAAAAAATTGTCTTTCATTTTCAGATCTTAAATCCATAAAAAAACCCACAAACATAAAAGAAAGAAAATGTTTCAGAGCTTCATGTACTTGTTTGACTTATTCTTCTTTCCTTTTGGATATGACACTGCAAATGTTACCTTGTTGCTAATAGAACCAACTTTGGATGAAATTCTGGTTCATACAAGACTTACGAGAGGATTACTCGTTGAACCTTTCTGTTGCACCTTGCTTAGTAGATCTTGCGACACCTTCTTTGTGAAGATTCACCAACACATCTCTTGGAATTAGTCTTCTTTCCACCTCTAACATTTTCTTTGTCACTGCAGATGAACCTTGAACAATCTTTGCAACTTTCTTATTCCTCTTGGATGGACTGATTCAAATACGGTGTGAGTATCACCATCAACACATGTTCTAGCCTTTGGTACCTTTGGATTAGATCCAACACTCCACCAGGACATGTTTTCTCATAGTGACCTGGTTCTTTACATCTCTTGCATTTTCTAGTCTTCTTCCCATTTGGATCTTGGTTCATCATAAGCTCGATTCTTTTTCCACTTGGTCTACCTGTTTTCCTGATGTTCACTGGAGGCTTTATCATCTCTTTATTTGCTGTCTGCAAATGAAGAAGGATACAAAAAGAGTTATAAAAGAAAGTGTGAAACCCTAAAAGAATCAAATATTGACCCTACCTTTATTTATTGCACAACAAACAATAACAAGTACAAAAGCATATTAAAAAATACATAAAAGAACAAAAGTATATTCAAACTTACCTTCTCATAGTCATCTGGGCCTAATAATGGGGTAAACTCTGGAGCATAAGTTCTCTTGTAGCTATCCACCCAATAACGCTTGTCACAGTACCTATAACAACATTATAAAACCAAGTGTGTGAAACTAAAACACAAACAAATAAAACAAATGCAAAGAAAACAAATGAAAGGAAACAAATGCAAGGACAAAAGCATACTAAAAAAAAAACTTACTCAGCCCAAACAGGTCTCAATGGCTTTAAGGCATAGACAAACATCTTTGGAAGACAACTCCCCTTAGCTGCCATTGCAAAACAGCTACAAGTCCTCTTTGGCCCATTGATTGTAAAAATAGCTCCATGACAACTGGTAACTTCATACACTTTCCCACTTACAACACTATCTAGGTTAAAATTAGTTGTCAAGTCACACATCTTCTCAATCAACTTCAATGCCTTTGGAACCAAGTCACCAACTTTCCACTTTGCAGCCTCATTCCTCCTCTTATTCATAAGCCCCATTACCATCTGTCCATACATCAAACCCAGCTTGCAGACTGGCTTGTCTCTCATCTTCTTGGCCATATTATTGAAGGATTCTGAGAAGTTATTGTTGATGTGCTCACATTTACTAGTAGTTGGAAAATGAGACCTTGACCAGGTTTCGGGCCTTTCATCTATGAGCCATCTTGCAGCATCTGGGTACTCAGCTGCCATAACATCCATATGTTGCTGCACAATACATTACTAAGTTGTAAGTACAAACATAAAATATAAAGAGTAAAAATAAAAAAAAGAAATTTATTGAGGCTAATAGATACTTACATTAAAATGATGCATCTTATAACATTTGGCAGCATTCCATAGATGGATCTGCAAGCTAAACCCCTTGTAGTACTTTTTAAAGTTGGCCATCAAGTGTCTGCCACACCAACAAACAATAATTAGTGTCTGTTAGATATAATAAAAGAGTGCACTCTAAAACAGAACAAGTATGAATACTGAAAATAAATAAGTTCACCTGACACATTGTCTATGCTCAAACAAGGGAAAGTAATGGTCAACAGCTTCCAAGATTCCCTTTTGTTTGTCAGATATGAAGGTAAACTCACATTCATCACCTAGTAGTTTCTTCAAATCTTCCAAGAATATCTTCCAATTTTCAATTGTTTCATTCCTGCATACCATTATACCTAATGGAAGTAGCCCATTTGTCCATCCAATGCGATTGCATGTAACATCACACCAAAGATACTTCCCATATAAGTGACATGCATCTAGACCAATAACCTTTACGCATCCAAAGAAATAATCCATCCATTGTAGCTTTGATACATATTATCATGGACAAGAAAGTATTATCTTTTGTTCCATATGAAAATGTAGCTATACTGCCTGGATTCCTCTCCTACAAACAACATAAAGCAAAGATTACTACTTAGACAAAGATTACCACTTAGACAAGGATTACTACTTCGACAAAAGTAAAAATAAAAACTAGAATAGTGTTACCTTCACCATTTCACAAAATGCAGGCACCATTTTGTAGCTCTTCTCATAACTGCCATTTATCTTCTCCAACACCTTCACCCTTGCCCTCCATGCAGTGTGATATCTAATTTTCACCTTTCTGGCTTTGTTGAACTGTGTTGCTAAGTCATCAACACATGGTACTGGTTCATTAATGCCAAGCTCAGACTTCATCTTCTCATAGTACCAGTTGAATACATATGATGGGTTTGCACATTTGTTCATGTCATCCTTGTTGCCATTGCAGTTGTGATCTAGGTTAAAGCCCATAAGTGTGAAAGTTTTACCTTCACCTTTCTTGGCAATACCAGAGATGAAGAATGGACAATACGAGACCTCCAATGGATGCACTTGACCTTTAGCTTGGTTGTAGAACTCTTTACAGCCCACGATCAGTGTTTGTTGATGACACAAAAGTTATTCAAATGCTTGTATAAAGAAGCTTTATTCAGGAACTTGCTGCCAACTATGAGTGAGTTTGGATCCAATTCTTCTTCTTCTTCCTCTGGGAACATTTTCTCATCATCTTCTTCCTTCAAGTGGTCTGCATACTGCTTCTCAAACTCTAAGTTATCATGTTCATGCACATTGTTTTTAGACCCATTACATTCAGGGCCATTGAACTTAGACCCACTAAACTTAGGCCCAACAGATGGTTCAACTTGTTCTGATCAAGAAATAAAAAAATAAGGATTTAAAAACAATATTATGATCACTAAGTTTTACTTTAACAAATGTAAACACTTATCAACAAATGCAGATTTTCAGATAAATAAAGACTATAAGGCTAAGATGAAAATGTGGAGATATGTTACACATGCAAAATAGGATGAGATGTAAACATTACCTTCCTTTTCGAGAATCCGAGTCCGACAAATCCCTATGTGGTCCTCTGCAATTAAACATATAGAACATTAGTACTTATATTCACCAAAAACATAAGTAAAAAGATAACAAACCATAACATTATTACCTTCTTTGTCATTTTCCACCTCAACTTCACCAAACTCTGGATCCCCACCATCACTATCAGCATCAATACCACCTTCACTTTCAGTATCACTTCCTTTATCAAATAAGTATCCATTATCAACCTTCTTCAGAAACTTTTTGTAATCCATGGCATCTTTAAACTCTTGTTCATATCCAGGAACATTGTTAATATCCTCATCGGGATGACACTCATCTTCTTCAATGTTTGGAAGCTGAACAAGAAATTCATCACTCTTCTTGTATCCTTCACTGAACCTGTGAATGTCTTCAACAATAGTGGCTTGTGTTGCAGCTTCAATCCAGAAATCATGATTAAATACTTCTTCTTCAAAAACACTAGCTTCTGTTGTACCTTGAGTTTGTTCTGGATCAGGCATGTTCTCAGCTACACTTGCTTGTGTTGGTTGAGTATCTTCACAAAACTGAGAAAAATATACTTCTGGGCCTTCCTTGTCATTATCCAAAATTGACTATGTTGCTTCAGATTGTTCACATAATTCTTCTTCATCATCTGATATATCAAGAAACAACTTCTTCTTACCTTTTCCTGCAATTTGCTTCTTGAACAATGTTGATAGCCCTGGACTTCTTCTTGAACTAAGAGGTGTATTTCCTTTGGAGACTGGTTTATTTGCTGTTGAAGTACAAGGTGTATTTCCTTTGGAGACTAGTTTTTTTGGTGTACTAATCTTCAATGGACTCATGTACTTGTGTGGAGGAACTGCTTCACAGGTAAGACCAGAATCATCACCATACTTACTACTACTCTCTAGCACTTGCATATACACCTTACTCCAACCATTTTCATCAATTTCAGCATTATCCCAACAAGACTTGAACTCTTCTTCTCTAAACAATGACATTGGAGTACAAGGATCCTCTGACCACAATATATCTATAATTTCATCAACCTTCAATCTCAAGTTTGGCCTAATCATGTCCTTTAGCCTATCAAGACCCATATCTTCCCTAGCACAATCTCTAAACTCAAAACTTCTGGAAGTATCCATCACATTTACTTTAAAACTTCTGAAAGGTATCATGTCATCAAATACATCATTCCTACAAGAAACAAATAAATCAAATTAGAAAAGCAAATAATACAGTCCAACACAAATATCTTAAGAACACAATTTCTAACCAAAGATTAAAGAGTACACATCAACAATCACATCAAGATGTCCCCAAATAAGAACCAAAACCAGAATCATCTTGATTCTGAACTTATTGTTTATGACCCTACAAATGAAATCAAAACAGGGAAAAAAACATAAACTCTAGAAATCAAAGACACGCCCTAGAAGAAACCATAAAAGTGAAATTAAACACAAACCCTACAAATCAAACACAAACCCTAGAAAGATTGTGATACTTTGAGGCCAAAATAAACCGATTATCTCAAAACCCTAGAAACTGAAAATATCAAAACAATAAACCCTAGAAATTGAATCTCAAAACTATCTCAAAATCACAGCATAAACAATAATCTGCTAATGAAACAAAATCTAGGGTAAGGGTTTGTCAGTTACCTCTCAGTTTGTGGTTTACATCGCCGTTTCTTTGTCTTCTTCGTTTTACCCATCTTCACTTTATCCTCAGAATCTATCAGACGTATTAGTTTCTTTGATCTATTAGGTATACCCATATTCTATTATATTCGGTAACAACACAAAGAACTGAACAGAGAAGGAAAATCGAAAGAGAAAAACAGAGAGAAGAAGGAAAATAAAATAAAAATGGAGACACGAGAGGAGATTATGTATCTTAAATCTCCTTTTCCCGCTTTGATGGTCGGTGGAAACTCGAATCTCAACCGTAAAAAATTGTCGAGATCAAATTAATTTTGATGAACGTCGAAGATGTTACAACGCTGTCGTTAACTACGAAGTGAAAATAATCATAGCCGTAAAAAATCATCGAGATCAAATTATTCGAGATAAACGTCCCACATCTCCCACGCAAAAAATTCAACACGTGGCATATGGCACGTGTGAGTATCCATATGTGTCTGCTATCAACGTGGCATCTGGCACATGTGATAACCTACTGTCTGCCATCTGTTCCAATCTCTGCCATTGATTCTACACGAGATTCATCAATATGACGACACATGTATAAAGGGTATTAGGGTAATTTGAGTATCATTATGTCATCTCATATAATGAGAAATTGACCTTTTTGGCCAAGAAATTGACAAAACTAGCGGATTTGGATGGAAACATGGATGGAGGCCTAGTTTTGTCATGCGAAAAAAAAAAGTGGCCTAGAGTTGTAACCCAGGGTAAAATAGTGGCCTATATGTGTAAATAATCCAAAAAAAAAGGGAAAAATATCATTTGGTCCTTTTTTAGGTGGGCCCATTTCTGTTTGGTCCTTTGGTCAAACGCCTTTACTGTTTGGTCCATAATTATTTAAAAATATTAAAACTGACAAAAATACCATTCCGTGTTAATTTTTACTACTTATTTTCTTGTAGCACTTCATTCCAGAAATGAAGTCCATATAAAAACCTAAAAAACAGACTTCATTCCAGAAAATGAAGTCCATATAAAAACCTAAAAAAACAGACTTCATTCCAGAAATGAAGTCCATATAAAAACCTAAAAAAGACTTCATTCCGAAAATGAAGTCCATATAAAATCCTAAAAAAAGCAGACTTCATTCCGAAATGAAGTCCATATAAAAACCTAAAAAACAGACTTCATTCCAGAAATGAAGTCCATATAAAAACCTAAAAAAAACAGACTTTATTCTAGAAATGAAGTCCATATAAAAAATTAAAAAAACAGACTTCATTCCAGAAATGAAGTCCATATAAAAACCTAAAAAAAACACTTCATTCCAGAAATGAAGTCCATATAAAAACCTAAAAAATAGACTTCATTCCAGAAATGAAGTCCATATAAAAACCTAAAAAAACAGACTTCATTCTAGAAATGAAGTCCATATAAAAACCCTAAAAAATATCTAAATCGATTAACACCATCGTCAACAGCAGCAGCAACAACATATCTTCATCATCTTCATCATCTTCATCGTCAACAACAACAGAAAAAAGAAAAAAAAACCTTAAAAAATCATACTCAACATCATCAACATCATCGTATTCATCGTCTACAACTACCGATCTAAATATCTAAATCGATTTCACCTTCATCGCCATCGTTTACAGCAGCAGGAAGAAAAGAGAAGAAAAAAAATGGAGACAGTATTAACGGGAGGAAAAAGAAGAAGAAAGAAAAAAAGAGATAAATTTTAGATCTAAAAATATAAGAGAGAAAGTAAATCTGAGAATGATTTATTCTCTCTTTACTTTTGACTATATATATGGTCCTTATCCAAAAGGGTATTTCTGCCACTACAAGGTGACATTTACATCATCCATGACATCAGCCTAGGACCAAACAATAATTTTTAGGACCAAACTATAATTTATAATACTAAATAGGACCAAACAGACATTTGACTGGGTCAAATGGACTAGACTCTCTCTAATACTCCCTCTGTCCTAAAATTTCTGTCCTCTATTCTATTTTCGTCTGTCCTGAAATACTGTCCAATTTCTTTTTATAGTCATATTTTTTTTTAGTCAAACTTTCAAATATATCCTTCAATTTTTTATAATTATAAAATTATTTTTAATGATAACCAATCTATAATCTTTAATAATATCTTCCTAGATAGGAAATAAATCTACTAAATCAATCCATAAAATTATTTTTAAATATAACCGATCTATAATCTTTAATGATATCTTCCTGAATAAATCTACTAAATTAATTCATAAAGATTTTTATTTTTATCTTCTATTTAAATATTTTTATCAATAATAAAATCATTTAATATGTATTCTTCTTACATACTCAATAATGCATATAATCTTTTTAATTTTGGTAATAACATAACATTTAATAGGGGTAGTTTTGTACACTTCTCCGGTCTCCTTAATATCTTGACTTAGTCAAAGCGGACTAATAATTTAGGACGGAGGGAGTATATTATTCCTAGGACCTAATGGTATTTCCTAAAAAAAAAAAAAAACTTAAGCTCACAGACCTGATAAAGACCAAATATAACATGAACGCGCAAGAATCTGACAGAGCAGATGTTTCGCTAAGAGAACCCATTTCGTGTGCAACCACCTTAATCTTGCTGTATCAGGATCTGATAAAATTTAATGTTTCCGTCAAATCAGAAAGTATGATACAAAATCCAGCGTAAAAATCCATGCAAAGTTTTGAAGAACAAGGATACTGGAATACTACGGATGAAGTTACAGTGATTTGCAGGAGTAGATCTCTATTGGACAAGCACAAACATGTATTCAGTCTCATTCTTATCAAAACCATACAAGTACATATAAATGTATCGCAAAGTAGTTCCCCATCTTGGCACACTAATGTACACAGAGTTGAGAAACTTTTTCGATTAATTCGCGAGGGATTTTTAGGCTGTAAGAAATTGTGTATGATGAAAATTAATATTAGCCCAACACTCAATACAGTTGAAAAACAAAAAAAATAGTAGACTAAACAGTAAGAAAGACAAGTACATATAAATGTATCCCAAAGTAGTTCCCCTTCTTGGCACACTAATTTGAGAGAAAAGAGAAACAGAAAACTATCACAAATTCCAACCTAGAAGTTGTACTCATCAAATTTCAAGCATAACATCAAACTCCAAATTCTCACGGTGCTTGGTAGATAACGGATCTTCCTAGTACCTTCAAAGACTATTTTTAGTTCAGCTTCATCATAATTCGGAACCTCCTGTAAATCAACTTTGGTTTTGCATTCTTCCATTGATTTGAAGACTTGCGCCTTAGCTAGGGGAGGCACATTGGTGCAAAACGCATATGTTACGTTAATTTTTTCCACAGGATCTTCTTCTGAGTAACACATCAATGAATGATTGGCTAACAACAATAAGATAAGAGGAATAAATTTCAATACAAATTCCATTAGCTCCTTTATGCTTTTTTCTTCTTCCTTGAGCACTCAAACACACAAATTATATACGTAGATGTACCACTATTTATATGTATCTTTGAGCGTGAGAACTTGTTTTGCATGATCTAACAAGTCTTAAATCAAAATGAGAATGACCGAACAAACTCTTGCTATTTATATGTATCTTTAAGCTATAGCTATTTATACGTATCTTCTGTATAACATGCTCTCAGTAAAGGGTAGGGAACGCATGCTTTAACTATTAAATTACAGAAGAGATGATAATGTCGCTGCAAAGTAGCAAAATGATCACAAAATCAAACTAACTCAAAAGAAGCTTCTCCGATTCTTGAGAAATATCGAGTGAAGAAAATATAGTGTTATTCAAAGAAACCAATGTTTTCCTTACAGGGATATACCTTTGTTAAGACAAGATTTAAAGGGTTTCATTACAAGGACTAAAGTCAATCAACGACTTTGACAAACTTGACTATCTTGACTATTTGACTTACTAATAGCCCCCTCAAGTTGATACTTAATATCCTGAGAATCAACTTGAAAGAAATACAAAGAAAAACTCCAAGTATCAGAAATCCTAAGACGCAACCGCAGATGATGAAGATTGTGAAGATCCCAGCAGTTGATGAAGTAAATGCGAAAAAGTTGGAAAACACAAGCCTTTAGTGAAGATGTCTGCCAGCTGATTTTCAGACACAAGATGACTAATCTTCAGAAAACCAAATAGATCACCAAATCCCGCTTTTACATGATACTGCACTTCTATATGTTTTGCCCTGGCATGAAACACAGGGTTAGAAGCTAAACATATAGCTGATGTATTGTCACAGAAAACCTGAATAGGATAAGAAATACCAATATGTAACTCTTTCAATAAATTTGACAACCATTCTAATTCAGAAGCTGTGACAGATAAACACTTATACTCTGCCTCTGCAGAAGATCTTGAAACTGTCGGTTGTTTCTTACTACTCCATGATATTAAAGAACCACCAAGAAAAATAGCATATCCAGAAGTAGATCTTCTGGTATCAGGACACCCAGCCCAATCAGAATCTGTATAAGCTTTTATACAAGATATATCACCTTTGCATAAAGTAAGACCAACACCAATTGACCCTTTAAGATACCTCAAAATCCTCTTAACCAAAAGCATATGCAAGTCTGTAGGAGCATGCATAAATTGTGATACATAATTCACACCAAAAGCAATATCAGGGCGAGTTAAAGTTAGATATTGAAGACTACCAACAATTTGCCTATATTCTGCAGCATCAGTCAACAGATTACCATCATGAATAGAAGCCCTGGATTCTTTAACTACTGGAGTAGTACATGGTTTACAGTCAAGCATGTTAGACTTAGCTAACAATTCCATAGTATACTTCTTTTGAGTCAGTAAAATAGAATTTTCAGTTCTAACAGCTTCAACACCCAAGAAAAAGCTTAAATCTCCTAGCTGCTTCATAGCAAATTCAGCACTCAATGCTTGAATCAATGAAGTAATAAGAGAATCATTACTGCCAGTTAATATAATGTCATCAACATAAAGTAGAAGTATCATCACATCAGAAGCAGAGGTATACACAAACATAGAATAATCACAAACTGATCGAACAAAACCATACTGTACAAGAAAGGTGCTAAATCTGTCGAACCATGCCCTAGGGGCTTGCTTCAATCCATATAAACTTTTCTTTAATCGACACACATAATCAGGATAGTTAGGATCCACAAAGCCCGGTGGTTGTACCATATATACATATTCATGTAGAAAACCATGTAAAAACGCATTTGAAACATCCAATTGCTTAATACTCCAAGAATTAGTGATTGCAAGAACTAAAACAACTCGCACTGTGGTAGACTTAACTACTGGACTAAAAGTCTCACTGTAATCCACACCATCCTGTTGATTATAACCAAGAGCAACTAATCTAGATTTGAATCGATCAATACTCCCATCTGACTTGAGTTTAATCTTATAAACCCACTTACAACCTAAAACATTCATATGAGGTTCTGGTTTAACAAGATCCCAAGTATCATTATTTTTCAAAGCAGTATGTTCTTCCTTCATGGAAACTTGCCATTTAGGATTTTTCATAGCACTTTTGAATGTCTTTGGCTCAGGGGGAATATCTAACAAAGAACAATAAGCAACAGGAATAGGATATAGAATAGAAGGATTCATAACATAATCAGTGTAAATTTTTGATTTAGAGATACCTCTTTGAGATCTAGTGACAATTGTAGATTTTGGAAGAGAAGGATCAACGGAAGTGGGAACAGATAATTGATCAGACAGCAAAAAATCAGAATTCTCAGAAGAATCAGCAGACGGAGAATAATAAGATTCATTTTCATTAAACACAACATGTCTTGAAATATGCATTTTCTTAAGAATAGGATCATAACACTTATAGCCTTTATGTAAAGTGCTATATCCTAAAAACACACACTTAACTGATTTGGGAGAAAGTTTATCAGTCCTGGAATGACCCAAAAAGGGATAACAAATAGAACCAAACACTTTCAAAAAAGAGTAATCAGGTAGAGTATTGTATAAAATTTGAAAAGGAGACTTATTTTTAAGAACAGGAGTAGGAGTTCGGTTTATCAAATACGTAGCAGTTAGAAAAGCATCAAACCAGTAGAATTTTGGACAAAAAACATTAAAAAGAAGTGTATTTCCCATCTCAGTGATATGGCGATGCTTTCTCTCAGCAAGACCATTTTGTTCAGTTTTTGGACAAGATATTCTAATAACAATACCATTTTGAGTAAGAAAAAAACCTAATGGACCTTTCACCAGTTCACTAGCACCATCAGTTTGAAAATATTGAATTTTTGTAGAAAACAAATTCTCAGTTAAGTTTTTGAAATGAATAAAACATTTTAGAGCATCAGATTTAAGTTCCATTGGATAAATCCAATGAAACCTACTAAAATCATCAATGAACAAGATATAATATCTATATCCTTGCAATGAATGGACTGGAGCTGGCCCCCATTCATCACAGTGAATCAAAGCTAATGGAGCGAAGCATGAGAAGGAGACGAGTAAATGGCAATCTTTTACTTTTAGCTATCGACATGGATGACATAAAGAAGAAGATTTAGAACTGTTAAACAAAATAAGCTTTGAGGAATGAAGTTGATCAATGATCTTATTAGATGGATGACCCATTCTACCATGCCAGATATCAGGAGAAGCATGTAAATAAGAGAAGGCATATTGTAAATTGATTGAAGAAATAGGATATAAATTATTTACTATATTCCCCTTAGCCAAAAGAACATCAGTTGCTAAATCCCTAATTTCATATCCAGTAGGTTCTAGTTTAAAATAACACTTATTATCCTTTGTGAACTGTCCTACTGATAACAAATTATGCTTCATGTCAGGTACATGTAAGATGTTATCTAACTTGAAACTAGATGTTGAAGTATTTAAAGATGAACAACCAGTTAAAGTAATGGGTAAGGACTTACCATTACCAATAGTGACCTTGTCTGTACCCTTATACTGTGAAGTATTCTGCAAAAGTGAGGAGTCACCAGTCATGTGCGCTGAAGCTCCAGAATCTGATAACCAATGTGTGGAGCATGAAGGATCATCATTAACAAAGACCAACACTCATGTGTAGACTTGTAAAAGCATCTTGAGGAACGAGTTACTAACTTCTCCCTGAACTTGTGGTTGAAACTCAGAAACACCAACAAATCCAGAATTAGGTGGTGGATAATATCTGAAGTGACATCTGCTGGCATAGTGGCCCTTCTTTCTACATATCTGACATTCCACTTGTGAAAAATCCCATTGACCTCTTGTAGTAGAAGAAGACCCATTTGCAGAAGAAGCATTATTATAATTCACAGATGAAGAACCATTACTTTTAGCACCATTATGCTTATTATTATTGTAACCATTACTACCAGAACCATTCTTCCTTTTATTACCAATATGAGAGGAATTAGACCCATTGAAAGAACTTGAATTTCTTCCATAAAAGGCAGCAACATTTTGACCATCTAACATAGTATTTGTAGAGTGATCTTGGTCAATTAACCATTGTTCATGAGTAAGAAGTCTTGATTTTAATTCACCAAATGTAAATGCAGTTTCTCTATTTTGAGCAGAGATAACAAAGTTATCATATTCTCTTCCTAAGCCATTCAATACATGCATCAGTAAGTCAGAATCACTTACTTTCTCACCAATAGCTGCAAGAGAGTCAGCTATGCCTTTAATCTTGTGAAGGTATGCCAGAACAGAAAGATTTCCTTTTCTAATTCCATATAATTGTGCTCTTAACATATTCTTCTTTGCCATGTATTGAGATCTGAAAGTAGTTTCAAGATATAGCCAAATTTCTCTAGCAGTTGTTAGACCTAAAACATCACCAGAAATTGATGCTGTAAAAGTAGCTTTGAGACAACTAACAACAAACCTATCCATCTTTCTCCATTGAACCCATCTAGGATTCAAATTAAGAACTCCATCAACCATAATTCTTTCTGCTGGTTCTTGAATCTCACCAGTCACATGACCATAAAGATCAGTGGTAATCAAAATATACTCAAATTGGTCTTGCCAGAGAAGAAAGTTTGTCGAATCTAATTTGAGTGATACAAAATTAGCAATATTTGTGAAAGGTAACGAAAAATTACCATCAGAAGTTGTCGTTGGTGTTGTAACAGCGGAAGACATTGTTGTAGCGTGTTCTTCAACAGTAGAATTGATTCGTTTGCTTTTTCGAACCATAAAATTCCACACTCAAGAAGTAAGTACCAGAATCAAGATGCAGAAAATCTTGATTGAGAAAGAAAATTGTGAAGAGGAATTCAACCTAAATCAAAGTTTAGATTGAAGTAGTTGTAAAAGGTATTGTAAAATAGTATTGAACTGATGTTGAAAAAAAATTTCTAGGGTTTGGATCTGTACCTATCTGATACCATGAGAAATATCGAGTGAAGAAAATATAGTGTTATTCAAAGAAACCAATGTTTTTCCTTACAGGATATACACTGTTAAGACAGTATTTAAAGGGTTTCATTACAAGGACTAAAGTCAATCACTGACTTTGACAAACTTGACTATCTTGACTATTTGACTTACTAATAGTTACAGCGAGTGCAGGTTTATCACACCACAACTTTTCTGTTCTCATGAGTGACTGGTCGATCACCTGAAAATTCGTAAAATTTAGACTCATCAAGATGATTTAAGCGAATAACATACTCCAATGAAACTTTGTGATTACGCGGAAAGCAAAATCTAACTTTTACCTATATAGGCTTGATCGGGTGCAGATTCTACCATCTTCGTAGCGAAGTTATCTCTACTTTAATATAGAGAATATCATCAAAGATAAATCCTTTTTCGGGGTTAAGTTCTTTACGGCTCATTGCTTCACACAACGTAATCTGATTTTTAGACATTTCACATTCCTTATCTAAGGAAAACATAAGATAGTCAAAAATTCATGCATACGAAAAAGAAATATACAAAACCTAGTGTGTTGAAAATAGGGTTTCGACCAAGCAAAAAAAAAGTGTTAAAATAGGAAAATTAATATGATGTTAATACCATGTTTTATTGTCTGCTTCTTATCTTTTTGATTGACAACGGCCAAACTATACTCGACGTACCACGGTCCGGTCGTCCTAGGGGAAAGACCTATTACAAATTGTTCTCCACTGAAGGTCACAAGTCCTTCAGGGGATTCGAAAGTTTCATGCAGCCCTTCTGGTTCAACACTCAAAGTCCTTGTTACAAAATAACAACACAGCTTTTATCAGAATTTCAAAGCATATGAAGATGCAAGAATAGTGAAAGAAAGAAATCGAGACATACCAATTAACACCACATGCAGAGAAAAAATACGTATGGAAGATTGAAAAGTTTTCTAGATTGGGTAGTAAAACACATTATTCTCAAATTTGATCTGAAAGAGATGAAATTTTTTGTGAACCTTGTTCGTAAGGATCTCTGCCAATAATATATACTCCCTCCGTCCCTAATTAGATGAGCTACTTGTAGTTTGCACAAATTTTAAGGCAAGAAAGAAAGTGGAGTATATTTAAGTATTTTTTACAATTATATCCTTATGGGCAATAATTAGTAAAATTTAGAAACGATTTATCTCTTAAACTATACCAAGGTTTTTTATAAACTTTATACCGTTGAAAAACATTTTAAAACACCTACGCAACGAATATAAACATGACTATCAAATTATACATATTTCTTATAGAAAAAATAATCAATTAAAAGGGTAGTTTTAGAAATATCCCCTTGGTTAGTGAAATAGCTCATCTATTTGTGGACAAAACTAAAAACCAAGTAACTCATCTAATTAGGGACGGAGGGAGTAGTAATGAAAAAGAGGAAAAAAGCTTGCGTTATTTATAGCACAAGTATCGATTCTCATGTAAGGAAAGTAGAGTGTTTCCTGCTTTTTTCTAGTCAGTTTCAATATTGAGATCGGTTTCCTAATCAAAATATGGTGTACGAGCTTCCTAGTACCGCCATTAGATTAACTAGCTAGGGACAAGAAAGTTGTCAGGACTTCGTCAAAACTGGTTGACCAAAGGGGGAAGGGACTAGAGTTCTTCAATTTGGAAAGAATTTTCAGCTAAATCGAATTCTTCTGCTTAGTGCTTGGAATTCGACTGCTATCCGCTCTGTTTGCTTCGCCTCGGAGTTTCTTTTCGTGTTTCTCTTTTTAGTTTTATCAATCAATAATATATGATGGAATAACAATCACTGGTTCGCCGAGAAAATCCTGAGAAAGTTGTCACAGTTTGTCTCTGACTTTAGCCAAAAAAAAAAAGAAGGGAATTTTCAGTGGGACTAGCTGGTATTTCTTGTCTTGCCCAAGTTTGGCTTTGCATCTATGGCGTAAGTCTTGAATATTGGTGAGTCAGAACTTTATTCGAGATAGCAAGTGCGATCGGATCTCCTATGTAGGTAGATAACTAACTATGATGCAATGCAAGAATCCTAAAAGAATGAAATTGAGACATACCAGTAAACACCCCTCCCATAGAATTCTTGAGAGTAATGTGCTAGATCACTCAAACTAGAAAAGTTTTCAATCTTCCACAGGATTTTTATCGAACTACCGGAAGTACTCATGACTATTTTATTGATCTGAAAATTAAATCCTAATACAATCATTTCACTTCAAAACTCAAATAAATCCTGATACACACACTTTTCGACAATGCAGGATCATACTACTTTCTGAATTAGTCGAAAAATACAACATGCTCAGGTTAGAAGAAAAATCAACCTGACACAAAATTAAAACACTAAACAGGTAGTCTCCACAAACTAATAAACTACAGATTTCCTACTCATCATATATCACTTACTAAACCCAAAAAAAAAAAAAATAATCATCCAAACCAACAAATCGTCCAGAAACACATCATATTCATGACCATAAGAACATAATTTCTATACAAGTTTGGGTAAATAAATCAATTCCACTACAAAATAAAATAAGAAATTAGAAATACTCCACATACTCCATATCTACATAATCAAGACAACAAAATCATATTCCGTAGAATATATAATGTACAAATTAGTAGAAACAAACTAGACATACTGATACTTTGAACAAAAATCAACTTTCAACAAATAAATTCACATCTAAGATACTAAACATACTCAAAATCACCAAAATCATACTTTACTCTGGGTGAAAATTAGGGGAAATAACCGATCAAAAAAAAAAAAAATAAAAAAAAAATTAGGGGAAATGAACTAAATCAGAAATTCCATGTAACATTACCGAACAAACTCAGAACAAACAAGATAAAAACAAAATCATTGTAAAATACAAGATCAACACTAGTAAAAACATACCCACAGACGTTATATAACACAAACAAAATGGAAGCCCAAAAATTCAAATAAATCCAAGAGTTGAGGGTTTTCTTACACTCAAAATCAAGATCTGTGAACAAAATGACGTCTTCTTCTTTGAACCACAAAGTAAATCAGTGGGTATTTGACATAGAGAGTGAAGAGAGTCTAAGTGATTTCACCAGCCAGTAGTAGTTGTAGTAGTGACAATAAGTTTTAGGAAAGACAAATAATAAAAGGCCGTGATGGTAATACTTCAGGATGAAGTAAATGTTTCTGGTACTACGCGGTTGGCAATTTTCCTCTTTCCGTTTTTGGGTTATCCAGCCATCTACCACATTCATGTCACTACGCGGTTGGCAAGAAAATCAATAGAGGAGGACATCATTTAGCTTGCACTGGTTGTATTTTGTATTATTGTATACACGCGTTTGAGCCATCGATAGATACGTACAAACAATTTATAGGGTGTTTGGATATATTGAATTCTAGAAGCAAATCTTTATTTATTTTGGCTTTTTGGCAAAGAAAAAAAAAAAATAAAAAAAAATCTTCTTATTTCTCGACTTCCAATTAACTTCGCTTTTAAAAAAACAAAAGACTTCTATTTTTGATACCCATGTAACCTAACTGATGATAAGGTTGATCATTTCCTTGAGTAAGTTGGTCCATTTGGGCAATCTGAACGGGGATTACGATTCTGATGTCCACCCTTTATTATTTTATACAGTTTTGTTTTACATTCTTGAATCATCAAGCCAATTTATACAATGTTGGATGGAATGAATATTTGGGATGAAATGAAGCAAGTCTTTCAGCAGTAGAACAGATGATCATTCTCTCTTAAAACGTTCAACTCTTCCACTTCTGATCCATCACTCATTCTAATTTTGCTCCTCGCTTTACTGAATTTTTTCTCTGCATCCAATAAGCAAGCAGGGTTAAATATACTTCAGTCTTCAGTTAAGTACACTATTCCACTGATGGATACTACAAGTTCATGCATATGATCAAATGAGTATGTTAAGTACATTTTAATATGCATCTTTCATTTTTAGGTTTTTCCTTGGAATGTAAAATACATTCGATCTGCAATACCTGCCAATTGCAAAAGCTCTTCCATCGATCCTGGCAAATGGATAAGCTTTCCGGGCTTGTTGCTTTCAGTTGTATTTAATTCATCCGGATGATGCCCATGGATTACCAACCTCATGAGGACACGTGAAGTGGTAGGATTTACTGGAACACCTGCATGTTTTTACCAATACTTAATGTCCCAATTAACACTTGGTTTTCCCTTGGATTGGCAAGACCACAAAAAATAATTGAGTTGCAGGATTTTTTCAATTAGATATAGATGATTTGACATGATAATAAATGTAGGTCTGAGTAATTAACCTTTAACTTTATCATTTCCATCACGAGCTGCTGATGATGCTTTCCCTCTCGAAATATTTCGCTGCAATCATAGGGTAATATATTCATGGTAATATTGAACTTATGAATATGACAACTAAAAGGATAACATGCTTGCTAAAAATCGTAAAAGATGTCATTTCTTGCACATTAATATGATTCTCTTACCCTGGGTAAATCATTGAAGTGATCACCAAGAAGTTCTGTTACAAAGGGAATTTGTTCGAGTATTTCTGCTTGTAAGATCTTCAAGTGCTGCAGATGGAAGAGTCACATGAAAAGTTCAAATAAAATGTTTCATCGTTTTTGCTTTTAGTGGCTTCTCATTTGTTGTGTTTCTGTATGAATTACAAATTCCATACCTCAATGAAATTCGTGAAGACTCGTGCTCCGTCATCAGCATGTTGCTGCATAATTTGCTTAAAATGCTGATGACTTATTCGAATAACCTGGGAAAGCCTCTTGCTTCTCAATGTAAATGGCTGTGGGATATTGAAAATCACCCCTATTTCTCCTGCCATTTCCGAAGGGCCTAATTTTGATAGGACCTGTAAAAAGCACAAGAATTCAGAGTTAACATAGCAAAATGGATATAACTATCATTCATTTGTTTGTATCATACTCATATCTTGTAGTTAATATCTACTAATACAAATTGTCTCTGTATACCAACCCATATATATATATTGACTGCGTCAACAAAAAGTAATGTGTCCATGGGAGAAGAAAATTATAAGAGAATACCTGTTCTGTTCCATCTTTGTAAGTCAGCAAGTCCTGCAGGTTAAGGCACACTAGTTAACCTCAGCATTTCAAGAAAGGAAATATGTTTCTAGAGAAAATTACGTCTTACCATTTCTCCAGAAACTATAATATAGAAGTCTGTCGGTATTTCGTTTTGTATAATAATATCAACTTTTGGTGGAAAATATTCTGCCCTCATTTCAGTAATCTGCAGCGAGCACTTATTATGAATTGGTGAAGTTGCAATAAAACTGATGATGGTGTACGTTATCAGAAAGAAATGCTCACCAACTGAACAATAAGATCTTCAGAAACTTCTTTGAACAGGTAACAACCATCCTTGAGAGTTGTTGTGAAAAGATGTTGGCCTATACTGGACCTTATTGCTTTAGGTAGATATTGAAACACTTGGTCTTGCTGCATCTCTTGTGTCCTATGTTGTAGGTGCATGTGTGCCATCATTTGCTCTTTTAAGCTCTCTGGAAGTCTATTCGAGCTAGCAAATCTCAATATTTTATTGATTGCATCTCTCTGCAACGCCGTTTCTCAAATTAATGAACTCTGTGTTTGTCATATCTTAGAAACATGACCAAGCAGCAGTTGGAATGAACAACGGAAATTAAGGTAAAAGTTTAGGCCTTACCATAGCAAAAGTTCGATAGTGACTATGCACGATAAGATTAGTCATATTACCGATGACATACGCATTGAAACCAATGTTAAAAAGCATGAAAAAGATGCTGAAAATCTTCTCTCTAGTGTTCTGGGGATGCAAATCTCCATAGCCAACAGTTGTTAGAGTGGTGATAGTCCAGTACAAAGAATATGTGTAGCAAATCCAGATACTTCTGTCTTCAAACTTTCCTAATTCAGCACCAATCCATGTTTTCCCTTTATCGTAGTATTGGGTAGCCATCCAGAACTGGAAACAACCTACTGTGTGCACTATGAATAGGGTTACCTATGAATGACATAAACCAGATTTATGAGTAATCCAAGTTAGTTAGCCAATACATTTTGCCAATACCCTATTTCCAGTGAATTTGGACAAATATAAATAGTCCCCAGTAATGCTTACACAAATGAGTTTAATGTATCTTGTCCAGAAGTAGCTGAAACGTGTGTCTTTTTCTAACCTGATTCAAGTACGAGAGGAGCGATAGATAAACTTAGAACATAGAACTTGATGATAGTTTGTAGCTTCCTAAGCTAATAAACTAAAGGCATGATATTATTTAGTTATGGACTGTTGGAAATATATAATTGACCTTGCAAAAAGCTTCCCAACCCGACGTAGTCGCCAGAATCGAAGGAGATTGAGGAAACCAAAAACAGCACTTGTTTTTGTTTTCCCAGTTACAACTCTATATATGATCGGAAATGGCAAGGTTGAGGCTACATCCAATGGAAGCCAAAACTTGGTCGTGTACCTGTTGTAAGAAAGTGAGAAGAATATTAAAGCCCAAGTTGAGACCATTACTAACCTGTTCACAATATGCTCAAAATTTATATATCAACGGAAGGTTAGAACCTATCATGAAGATATGTGCTGGAAAACACGATACGATATCATCCTGACTTTTGTTACAGAGAGTTCCCTGTGCAAAATGTTTCGTGCACATACGAGACAATAGATGGAGAAAACTTATACCTTACAGCAATCTTTTTGCGGTCGTCTATTAGGAGGTAAGTGGATTTATCCATGTAGGCAACGAAGAAAGTAAGCACGATATCAATGGCAAAGAAGCCATCGACCACTAAATCAACAGGCCATAGAGACCCTATTGCTACCTTGTGGAATGCTAGCTCGAATGGGGATGCCCATGCTGAGTATATGACTAGAACCACAAGAAACAGTTGCCACAACCTGCATGCACTTTCATTTAATGAATTATAACAACAAGAACCAATACCATTAACCAAGAACTAAAAGCGAAGTTGGTGCACGATCTTATGACCTTGAGCTTTTTTTTTTTTTTTTTTTTTGTATTTTTTTTAAAGACCCTTTCAAGGTCAAATTAAAAAAAGTTTTTACAAAATCAAAAATGAAAAAACTGGTAGCCATAGAAAAAGAGAAACTTGCCTGTACCGACGATCATGGGGTGCGATGATGAATTTTTTGAGGTCAAGATCATTACCGCCGATAAGAATTCCAAAAGCTGGCAATATACTACTAGAAAGCGTTGCTAAGTTATTTACTACACCACTCCTACGTCGAGCTAACATGGACGGCGCAGCATCTGGATCTGATGATGACCTGCCACTTAATAACGGTGCCGGCGACCTTATTGCCGCACTCTCTGTCGATGTTGCCGGTGATCTTCCTGCATCTAGCAACACGGATGGTGACTCTGTTATACCCTCTGTGTAAGGCATCGTTCACGGGAACTTATGAAAACCAACAAAACAAAATGAAATGAAAAACTGAGGAGAAGGAGGTAATATTATAATCATGAAAATTGTCAATGTTATTTATTAATGGTGGCCTTTTATGAACTGGCAGAGCCATAGGGAACTAGGGTCAACGAACTTCTGCTCATAAGATATCAGTTTTTTTAATTTATGATATAGTCCCATATTGAGCAAGAATAGTTTCCTCTTATCATTTATATACCGCTAGCGGGTCAAATTTACTCGGACATCAGGACGAAGTGAGCGGGTTCTTCGGACCCAGGAAAGTCCCCGGGCCCTTGACCGTAGAGATACGGGCTCGGAAACGAGTAAGCTATGCGCAAAGAGGTCCGCTTGCTTTCGGGCGAAAGGCTGAGACACGTGTGGAGCCTGGATCTCTTGCCGTAGCAACCTTGGCCGATTTAACACAGTTATTCACTTGGTCCACTGGACTAACTGAACGGGGATTACGATTCTGATGTCCACCTTTTTTTTTTTTTTTTTTTTTTTAAAAAAAAAAAAAACCGATAAGAAGAAAAGGTTTACCCAGTGAAATTTTACTGGATCAACATTGTAAAGATCAACCCCCAACCAACACTACTTTTAGCTACTCAAACTCTGAATTGCATCAATCAAAGCTTGCTCTTGGTCTTTTAGCACTTTTTTCACCTTATCCATCTCAAGTGGATCAGGATGACCACCACGGAAGACTCTCTCCACCTCCTTAACCAGTGTTTCTGTATGAAGTATTTCAATGTCATCCAAAGTCTTCTTTCCAATATTGCCAATCTGTGATGGTGGGAAATATTTATTGATATGATTCTGTATACCTTCTGGAACAACACCACCGCGTCCCATCAGCATTGATTCCCTGATTGTGTTGTTGTTTCTCCCGAACTAAGAGTTTCCTTCTCTTTTCCAGACAGTGTTGTTTTATTCTTTTGGCGAGGATGCTTTATCAGTCCAATGAGTGCCTGGTTTATTGCAGGATAGTGCATGTAATTTGAGATTAGTTATAAGAATATCCTATGTCAGTGAGACATTGTGAAAGCAAAATCTAACTTTTAATTACCTGAATACAGCTTCTCCACTTGCCCAACAAGCCTGCCTCTGGCTTTGTCTTTATCCTTATCTTTGGCTTTGGCTGAATAAATTTTACTATCTTTGTAATACAAACGAACTCTACTTTGATATAGCAAACATCATCAATAATAAATCCTTTATTGGGGTCTAGCAGTTCTGCAAGGGACCATGTATAACACGACCTAATCGGATTTTTGAGCATTTCGTGTTCACAATCTAAGGAAGATAGAGGATAGTTAGAAATTCATGTAAAGAAAAGAAACAAAAAGGTGCACAAATCCTAGTGTCACCATACGTTAAGAATAGGGAAAATATATAGTTAAGTCGTCGGTACCATATATTCTTGTTTCCTCTTTGTGTTTTTGATTGATAACGGCCAAACTATACTCGACGTACCACGATCCGGTGTCCAAACAGGAAAGGCCTATTAAAAGTCTTGTACCATTCAGTGTTACAGGCCCGTGATTTGATTTGTAAGTTCCATGCCGCCTTTTGGATCAATACTCAATTTCCTTGATACAAAATAACAGCACAAATTAATCATATGATTCCAAAGAACTAATTATGATACGAGTCGACATAAAGAGACATACCAGTTAAGACCACATGCAGAGAAAACATCAGAGAAGTATGTTTCAGTACTCATACTAGAAAAGTTTTCGATCTTCCATGCGTATTTATTCGAACTAGCGGAAGTACCCATGACTAAGATGAAACTTTGAGAATATTTGTGCTCGCTATCTCTGCCGATGAATTCTAGGGAAAAGATCTGAAGAAAAAACTTTATGTTATAGGTTGTCGTCTGGGTTGTGTCTAAACAGTAGCGACTATTGGAGGGAGACTTTGGGTTTGCTTACTGGATTATAGGAATAGCCAATCAGGTAGCGATGACAGGGATACATTGTGCTGACATGGCTTCACCACAATCAAGGGTGATTGTGGTTGCGACATGTGGCGATTTGGGTCTCTTATTATATAATATATATATATCAATAACCTAAACCCCCAATCCCATCTCTCACACCACGTCGAGAGTTGCGAAAACCTCCCTTCCCATTGGCCGGTCAACGAAACCCTCGCTCCTGATTGGCCGAAATCAAAGTTAGCCCCCTTACATTTCGTGGCCGTCAATTTTTAATAGAATATGAAATCTGGACCTTCGGATTAACGGCAAAATCTACAAATATCTTTTCGGGGGCCGATAGATTTATTTTTTGGGGAAAAAAAAACGAGAATTACCATGTAAAAGGAAAATCAACATATATAAGTTTTTTTACGAGATTTACATGCCAAAGTAAAAAAACTTAGAAGATCTTTAGGGTAATTATTTTTAGGAAAAATCCAAGAATTTCCATAACAAAAGAAAAATCATAAGAATTTCCATAACAGCTAGGATTAAGGGGGAGATATGGTGGTTGTGTCGGAGTCATTCGTGTTCGTCGGATTCGGCGATCCTACGGCCTGGAATGAGTAATTTGGGGAGGAAAAAAAAGTAAATCGGGAGACATTGCCACCGTCGGATCGACGATCCTGTGGCCTGAAAAAAAACTGAATTGGGAGTCATTCGTGTCCGTCTAGATGAGATCCTATGGTCAGGATGCGTCGGTTCTGTTTTGGCTAACTATGCCCGTATATACCGTATCTCTTTGCATATACTCCCTCCGTTCCGATTTACTTGACGTTGTAGAGTTTTTCATGGAGATTAAGAAATATCAGAGAGAGTAAAATCTTTCCAATAATACCCATATTAATTTCTATTTAAAGAGTTAAATAGCCTAGTTTTGTGTTTCTAGATTCTAGGAAAGTTATCAATCCCATAACAATTTACTTGGGATGTACTACCAAATATTACAAGATTGGGGTATATTTAAAATTAAAGTAATTTTTTGTGTTGATTACGATGAGTATTAATTCTCTGATGTGATTCCAAAACAGGGGTAAATTAGTGAGAATTGAGGAAAAATATTAAAACTATCATCTAATTTGGAACACAAAAGAAACCCTAAAAAGGCAAGTAAATTGGAACGGAGGGAGTATATTTTAAGAAACTTAAAAAGATCGATTCTTCTTCGTTATTAACTATCGATTCTGAATTCTTTCTGCAACCTATACGAACCCAAATTTGACATGACGATCTTCATCTATTAGTACGAGATTGGTGAATACGTGAATTTGTGCAGATATTTGCAGTCAAGATTTTCGAGAAGAAAAAAAAGACATTGATTTTCAAAATCCTATTTATAATTGGTAAACCCTAACCTTATTTTTCTTTTGTATTTTCAGAACCCTCTAATAAACAAATTTTCTCCCCTGTTGCAGAGATTAACGAAAAAGGAAAAATTGGCTCTCCTTGTCATTAATCAATTGATTTCTTTTAGAAACAATTTTTTCTCCTTTGGGGTAATATTCTTCTTAGTCGAATGGGTTAAGTCGCGCATTCGATGCACTCTGATTAGAGGCTTTGCTTAAGTTCTTATTTGAATTGAAATTTTGGTTTAAATTTTGTCAATCAACAATCAACAATCAACAACAATGGATCACTGCAATTCGGAAGACGCAGATTTCCTTTCCGAACCCTAATTTTGGGTTTCAGGTAATTGTTTATCTTCTTCGACGATTCGTTTTTACTTAAAAATTGGATATTTGGGTGAATTTGTTTTGAAATTCTGAGTTCGATTCGTTGTTTTACGTTTTTAATTTGGCAACATCTGTAATAAATTCTTAAGGTTATCATATACATCAATGATCCTGCAAGTATACATCATCATCTTTAATAATTTGGCAATATAACAATCCTGTGAATTCTTACTACTGAATTAGCAAAACAAAAACCCTAATTAATTCCAATTTTTCCTGTTAGCTATTAAACAGGTGAAATTTTGTTATATAAATCAAAGATCCGATTCCGATGAATTGATCCTGCAATTCTAAGAAGGGGATATATTACCTGTGAAATCACCAAATAGGACGTTCTGCTATTGGAAAAATCGAACAAAAAAATAAGCTTTGTCTCTCAAACTCTTTCGCTGCTTTTGTTTATTTTCTTTCTTTTCTGGAATTCATACCATCCCTTAATTGATAATTTTTTGTTCCATTGCAGATGACTTTTGATTAGTATTGTAGTAACAAATATTGACTTCTCACTAATTGAAGCTGTGAGAACGAAAATGCCTACTTCAGAGGTATAATGATTTGCCAGATATGAAAGGAATGGATAGCTTTGTATAATGAAATTTTCTCATTTCTCTCTCTGGATTCCATTGAAGAAAATCTATTGGTTAAGGATGATAGTGCTGAGGTATTAGGTACCCTATTCACAGTAATAAAATTTCACAGTACTAAGATTCTGTCTAATGTCCACATGCAACGTGATAGGAGCAGGGGATGGCTTGGTTTTTTGACAAGGTTAAAGTTGCGACTAACCTGTTTTAGAAAGTTGTATATTTTAAACCTGAAGAATGTTCATACTGCAGTATAACCTAAAGAATGTCCATAGGTCCATAAGAGGTAAACCAGTTTTTAAAAATTTTGTTTTAAGTGAAATTTAACTTTTAGATTTAGGTAGTTTCGCTGATGGGATCTTCTAAATGTAATTTTCATTTGGTTCTGCTGAAATTGGTTGGCCAAAAATCTTAAGATATACAGTATATGAGAGGGGACATCATTACCAATAATAATTGGGATTGAAATCTTAACTTTATGTCCAGTCTTTGTTTCCAGGGATTGCAACTTACTGATGGTATCAAAGGTATGCCAATGCCCAATAAATATTGAGTTTTTGCTTTTTACTATGCAAAGGAATTAGCCAATTAGCAAAACATTTTTGAATGCAAGCCTATGGAGTGAATTTAACAAGATGGCGGTGGAGTTATTATTTACTATATGCTAAGGTAATACTCTTATCCTTCAGTATCACTCGATGATTTTAATCGTTCTCAATTAACTATACGTTTATAGTCTGGATTGCAGTGGAGACGCTGGAGGAGAATTGGATACTCATTATGAAAATAAGGTTGCCATTATTCATTTTTTTGTTGACAGTGTTTTTTTTGTGTTGCATCGTTATCTTTATAATCTACCGGTTTATAGAGTATACATGCTGTTGGGAAATCCTTATATCCCCCAGACTATACGTTTATAGTCTGGATTGCAGTGGAGATGCTGGAGGAGAATTGGATACTCATTATGAAAATAAGGTTGCCATTTATTCAGTTTTTTGTTGGCAGTGTTTTTTTTTGTCTTGCATCGTTATCTTTATAATCTACCGGTATATAGAGTATACATGCTGTTGGGAAATCCTTATATCCCCCAGACCATAAAAACTCGGTTTATATACATTTAATTGACATTTAAAAAATGAAACTCAGTTTGATTTGTCCTTTTTGGTGAATTACTTGGAGGCTTACATGGAATTATGATGATCTGTTGGTTGAAGCTAGAGGTTATGTTGGTGAATTACTCAGTTTGATTGAAGCTAGAGGTTCTGTTGTTGCTTACAGTGGTGTTAGATGATGGTGGTGGATACAGTTTGGTTCATAATTTACTTACTGTAAAACTGCATGCTTTTTTTAGTTTCGATGACTTATCTCATGATCATATTTTATTTACCCTCTGTAGAGAATTTGAGCAGCTGGGGGAGCTCGGAGAGACAGGGCTGCGATAACTTTACTGTAAAGGAAAGAAGTGGGTTAAAGAAGATATTTTCAGTTCTGTGATTGAGCAAAAGTTGGTTTCATTTGGATTTGAGTTTCCGTGAAGTTGGTATCATATTTGCAAGAGTTTTTGATCGATGAAACTGGGATAGAAGTTGATATTTATGTTGTTTATTCTACGAAGAATGGTGACAGGTTCCTAAGCTGCAACAAGAGACATATCGACTGCACATCAAATGCTGGAGCTAATTCCCAAGAGACGGGCTTTGTTCCTCTACAAAACCCATCGCTTGGCAAAATGATTCAGCTCGCACTCCCCATCTTTTCCACCTGCATACAACCATCACCACTCCATCCACCACCAGACTATATACCAGCCTCAACACCATCGCCGCCACAAAGAGTCCATATCCACCCGCATCACTTCACCACTAGTCGCAATTCGCCACTTCGCTCATCGCCATCACCAAGCACCCGAACATGGCAGTAACTTCCTTAGATCCATCTCATCTTTTTGAGTATTTGTTAATATTGTCGCGCACTGGGCCAACTTCTTGATGTGGAGTACATGGATTGTCACTTGATGAAAATTAAAAAGATCGATTCTTCTTCGTTATTAACTATCACTTCGAATTCTTTCCCCAACCTACACGAATCGAAAGTCCGAATTCGAATTTGAGAGCCTACTAACATCTCAAAAGTTAAAGAAACGGAGGTTCCCATGACCCCGATTCTCTCTTATTCTAATTACTTGTTTTCTCAATTTTTGAAATTTGATAGGGCGAGACGAGACAGAGCTAAAAGAAGTTAGGGAAGATAAATCCATTTAGTTTACAAACATCTTATCTCAATTCATCTGTTCGTTCTCATCAAGATTCACTTGCTCAAAGGAAATCAAATCAGTTGGGAATCAATCGAAATTTATGAGTATGTCAAACCTACTTGATTCTCCTGCGAAGGAATTGGAAAATCACAGGTAAAGTCATCGCCTATTATATTATTCCAGCTCAGTTTTTGTATATATAATGGTTAGGTCTCTTCAAATTAATCGTGCTGAATTTATGTTTTCGATGTTAGGGCATCAACTGGTGCCTAAAATTTACCGATGTGGGTGGTACTCTGAATATATTTCATAGAGTGATTTGGAGTTCGTTGGAAGGCTGGGAATTTTGAATTGATAATTAGTGGGGAGGTTCTGGAGGGAATCTTGGTATTGGTACGCCAAGGAAAGCAAAGAAGTGATAGAGGAGGCAGTATATGTCGCTGGCATGTCGTTAATGTAAGTTGGTCGTGCATTCTTAAACTCTAATTTGATTTTTTTTAGGTTGAAAAACTATTGTCATTGTGAAATCACTTAGCTAGCAGCACCAAAATACCAAAGGGTTTCGCCTCTCTGAGTCTCTGTCATTATCGAAGCCCACTTTAAAAGACCTACACTTCATGCATTCCCGACATTAAAACAAAAACATATGAACTTCCTAAAATCAGAAACATGAGTTTGAACCTCATGGACAATGTATATGTTTATAAATTGCAAGTTAGAAGTTAAATAAATGCTTTCCGTTCAAACAAATTGTGTTTCGTTTAATTGGGATTTTGAATCTTCTCTTCCCTCTCTCTTCAGGAGTAGATGACATTAAGGAACTAATGTCTTTTACTAATTACAAGGCAGAGCTTTGCCTAATAAGTAGATTTTTGGTTATTTGCAAACTTTTGGGTAATAAGGTAGATTATGGTCACTAAGCACAAATTCAGGCCACACATCGTTTTATAATTTAAGTAGGTTAGTTTAAGGAATCGAGATGAAAATTGGAATTTGGGTGAATTTTTTACTTCTTTCACGATTCGAGCTGAATACAATCTCTAAAAACACTCTCTTTTCCAAAAAAATCCCAAAAGATACCGTTTCATCTCCTTTGCTGAATAACCAACGGCAATTCTTACTGGCAGAAAAGAAAACAGGATGTATCATCTTCTCCGTGAATGGAAGTTAGTAAGACAAATTCTAGGGTTTGTATCTTAATATTTAACTTATCTTTTGTTATTGATTTACAATTTTTTTCTTATTGTAGCTGACAATAGGTTAATTCCAAGATTGGGTTCTCTGATTTTGTATATTTTCACTTTGTTTTTACTTTTAGGGTTTGTAGGGTCTGTAAAATTTCTAATTTGGATTTATTGATTGATAGGTTACGGATATGGGCTCTGAGCAGAAAACGAGTTCCATATGTTTCCTTGCCTAAAGGTAATATATTGCTTACGATTTGTGTTCTGGTGTGTTTAGTTGGCTGCTTATTGGTTTTGTATTATTTACCTTGAGAAGTTTTCTCTAGATTAGCCAAATTGGTGTTGTCTATGTGATCTAATCTTTGTCTTCTGCATGATGCTTTCAGTTACAAGATTTAGTGAATTGTCTAATTAAATTCATCAACCTGAATGCACTGGGGCTGGTTATTATGAACTCTTTAGTTTAGTTTTTATATGAACCTCTTTACAAGCAAATGGTATTCAGCAATAACCACATGGAGAAGTAAGACACTTAAACTGATTTTTTATTTCCCAATGTAAGTCTTACTTTGATTTTTTTATTTCATGGGATAAGTAATTTCCCAGTATTACCGATTTTCTTTCCTCTGAGATAGATAAACCCTGGAAAATCAATTGATTCCATCAAGGGAGAACATGCGGGAGAAGAAATTCAATGGGTTTGAGTAGCCGTATCTCAGAAAGTTTGGGTATGTATAATTTTTCTTTATTTTTCGCGATTCATCTCTGCTGCTGCGGATTGCTAATCGTTTCAGGAGTTTTTTGGTTTTTTGATTTTGTGATTTAAGAGGCAGAAGTCGAATCAGAAAGACGATGAAGAGGATTAGCAGAAAAGACCCTATAATTTTAGAAACCCTATAATTTTTGGTTGATGTTTTTCGTCTGTTTTAGTTATAGTCTTATCAAATCGATTTGGGTTCTCAGATAACAACCATTCTAATCCAATTTAATTCTCAGTAGATCGAAGTTAACACCGAGTATGATTTTTATCTTCTTAATTCGAGTTAAGAAATTCAATTGGTACTAGAAACACCAATCTCAAGGTGGAATTGTGTTACTTTGAATGCATAAAAGGCCTGTTGTCGATTGGTTTTTGCTGTTATGGTTTGGTTTAGGGTTTTAATCGAGAATAGATTGGAGTTATATTCATGGTTTGTGTTGAACTTGAAGGGTTTTGCTAGGTAAGAAAATATTTTGGTAACAATAATTGATTTTTGTCATGATTCAAGAAATTAAAAACTAGGGTTTGATATATTTTGGGGTAAATTTCGGGTTTCTTTTCAATGTAGTGTTTAAATTAAACAATTAAGTTAGTTGGATTGATGGTTGTTGTGTTATCTTGATAAGAAATAAATTATAGATTTAATGTATTTGTTAATCAATGATTTGTTATCTTGGGTTTTCCCTGGATGCCTCTCGTTGTTCCGCTTAAAATATTGCCGACTCATGAATAGGATGAATGAGTAAGAAGTGATTTATCAAAAATTGGTGATGGGATGTTCTAGCTGAGGATGTGGGAAGTCAAAAAGAGAATCTTATTGTCTCAAATATTCACAATTGGTTGCTGGGAAAGGTCTTTCATTTTCAATCAATCAGTTGCAGGTATTAACAATCAAATTTTTAATCTTTTCAGATAGTTTTTGTTCACGGAGTTGATATATTTTCCATTCTCTGCATTGATTGACCAATTAAGAAAATAAGGGACCAGAGGTGTTTCTAAGAAAAGTAACACTTTGGTATTACTAATGGATTTAAAATTAGTGGAACGTTGAGATCTCATAATCACTTCCACGTTTTTTTAAAGATGGTTCGGAGAAGCAAGATATTTCGTTGTACGCTAACTTTCTCTGTCTAACTTAGGCGGTGAAGACATCTGAATTGAGGTGTAAAGGAATTCTCTCTGTCTACATATTCCTTAGTATGTTTAAACCTGGAGCTTCTGAAAGAAGGTTCATGGACCACTATGAGAACAATGTCGATAACCAAGGTAATATTTTAGCTTCCGAAAGAAGGTCATTAATGACATGGAAAATAAGTAATTTAGGCAAATTCTTCTCCTTGATATCTCAGCTTATATTTACTTTTCTAGCTGGTTCTTAGTGTTCAGGTTCATGGAGCACTATGAGAACGATGAAGAAATAGTTGATAAACAGTTAATAGATCATGTGCCTCAGCTGGTGAGTTAAACGAATAAGCATTCAGGACACAAGATCTGTTTTATAGCAGGTGATTATACATGGATAGTCAGAAGTTGCGATTAATTCCTAGATTTTATTTGTTATGATGTTGTTTAATTATACATGGATAGTCAGAACTTGCGAGTATCTTCTTTGCTGATCAAAAAAAAATAAATAAAATGGTTCCCTGCATTTGTGGGTGTAGGATAAGCATGAAAAGTCTGAGACGCAGCCGAAGGATAAAAGTTTCCCTGCATTTTCTTACTTATTTTTATATGTAATCAGCCAGGCAAATGAACTGGTGCTTTTCCATGATTCTGCCTTTCTATACTTAATTTTTATGTAATCAGTCAGGCAAAGGAACTGGTGCTTTTCCATGATTCTGCTTTTCTAGACTGTCCTTTGAGGTAAGCCTTACTCTATGTAAAATTCTTTTGTGTTTGCGCTTTAAATTGGTTTTGTGCTTTTACGGTTAGCTATAAACAAAAAGGTTTTATGTTTACCAGTCAATAGGGAAAGACGGAAACAAGAATATGTACATAATGGAAGATTCGAAACATGGGGTTGTCAATGGAAGGGAACCAAGAAGGATAACAAAAGGGAATTGGACTTTTACTCATTTCCAATGGTCGCCAAAGGAACTGGTGCTTTTCCATGATTCTGCTTTTATAGACTGTCCTTTGAGGTAAGCCTTACTCTATGTAAAATTCTTTTGTGTTTGCGCTTTAAATTGGTTTTGTGCTTTTACGTTTAGCTATAAACAAAAAGGTTTTATGTTTACCAGTCAATAGGGAAAGACGGAAACAAGAATCTGTACATAATGGAAGATTCAAAACATGGGGTTAACAAAAGGGAATTGGACTTTTACTCATTGACAATGGTCGCCAAAGGGAAATTGGATAGTATTTTCGTCAAACCGCGACAAGCCTGTAGGTGCACCAGACTCGGACCAAGTTCTTGACCCAAATGTTTTGGTAGGGGTGATGATAAGTGGAATCACATTTCAGGGCATGTGAGATATTGCTGGTGCGTCTATTGATCCCATATCTTTGCCCAAGTTATAGATTTAGGTGGTTTAGTAGATGTGCTCTTCGAAAGGTAATTTTTTGTTTTTGTTTTGCTTGAATTGGTTGGCTGAAAATCTTAGGATATAAAATGATGGACACATGTAAGTTTGTGATCCAAGTAAGTTTCATTTTTTCAACTTACCCCATAATCCTTGATGGTGATTTGTTGAGAGTTCCAGAAATCCTATTTTGGTAGTTTACAAATGATGCTAGACCAACCTATTCTAAATTAGTTAACTGTTTGGTGTTGCAGCTGATGTGGGCTAATATATATTACCCCTATATCAGCAATAGTGGATGATGTAGCACTACTTTGCATTGGTGTTTAATATGTCATAAAGCTTATACGTTAGTAATTGATTTAACCAATTATTTTCTCCGTTAATTAGATTCATTGGAAATGTCTTTAATGAGGAAAATGTTTCTATCTGGAGGCACATTCTATTTTTATGTTGTATAAGTGAAGTCATGGCTTATACCACAAAAATTTATGGTCTATTGGCTGACTCAGTTTAAGGTAAAGTGACAATAACCATTATCTCTATTTTTTTCTTTATTTCCCTCCCAAAAAGTTCTGTGATCGTTTCTCTTAAACATGTCTAATTGTATTACAACCAGCAGGTTCTTTTTAGCATTTGGTATGGTTTTGATTTTTGAATATACATGAGCACAATTTTACTCACTATTAGTAAATGTGCAATAAATGATTGGCAATGCATTGGCATTGCATACAGATGATAGTTACTTATGAACATGTTATGGACCATATGAATTAAAGTTATTATCATAGGTGACATTTTACTTGCATGATTTTGAACAGTATTGTCGGACATGTCTCTGACATTTTCTTGCATGATTTTGACACCATCCTTATTAGTTATTATGATATTCATTAGTTATCATTAATATTGTTGGAACTAATAAGCAACATGAATGGCCAGACGCCAACTACAATAGAACAAAGCCACATGTTATTTCATGGCCTACGATGAGTTACGGAGAAACAAATGTGGAATGCAGGCCAATTAAGTGTACAATTAGCCTAGGATGCCTTATTTTGGGATAAATCTTGGTGCAACTGGATTTTCGATGTGGACCTTTCATTGATACGACAGTTATATGGGGAAGAATCTTTACTTTAATCATGCATGGGGTAACCACCAGCTGATATGTGTTCATTTTTTTCTTCCTTAAATTGAAAAATATGCAAATCTACAAGTTTCTGTTAATCATTTCATATGCTTTGTGCTTATGTTTGAATTTGATTGTTACAACTCAGTCGTGGACATTGGAAATTTATAGATCAAGTTGCTAGACATTGAGGAATTTTATTGATCAAGTTCTTATATGATCTCTATTTGATGCCTAAGTATGGGTCAGGGTACTCATACCGACTAATCTGGCCCATAATACAAACCCATGCATTAGTTTTCTTATTCACGTCTCTATGATACCTCTCTTCTCTTTGCAGAAACAACATCTAACAAATATTGAATGGGTAGAATAAAGAACGTGGAAGAATTTTTGTTACCGTAAGCTTTATCAACCATAGCTAATCTATTGTTCGTCTATTTCTCTAAGAATGTTTTTTTGTTTGTTATTTTTTATGATATGGTGGTGACATTCATGGTGTGAATCTTTGCAATTTTAATTCGTAGATGGTACTAAGCTTGGCCAAGACGGATTATTGATGATATATTTGGTACCATATGGCATTAGGACGGCTAGGCTTCTTTCCGGAACATATTAATTTATATGTCCCTTTCCTGGTAATATCTGTATTTTCGTACTTAATTTGTGCCATAAGATTATTACCATATTTCTATATTTCAGACATGCAAAAAATACCTGCAATCAAGGTAGGGATTGAGAATATAAAACCGGATTGCAACACACAATTTTTATTTTTTTTTGCAACAGTGCATTGTATTATTACTCAATAACAATGAGTAATAACATTGTGGGATGCTCAATAACATTAGTATAAACCGTTCACAGACCATATGGTGGTCCAGGAACATTTTTTTTCCTTTGATTTTTTGTTGTGTTTTCTGTCTTTCTTCTTACTTGATTATTTTTTTTTTTAGTATACTGACATTTAGTTGATTGGAATTACAGTTGTGTACTGTAAAACATTGTGCAAGAATTTTAGTATTTTAGTCATGTATGCATAGTACTACTGTGAATTATAAACTCTTATGGGTTTGCCAGCTTCGGTGCTTACTTTTACAGAAACTGTGAGGGCTCTCCATGTTTGGATTAGCTGAAGAAGTAAAAGCAACGGTTTTTTTCAATTGAAATGCATCCGAATTGAGGTCTTATTGGCAGGTTTGAGGCTTTGAGCTACCATGTGTCCTCTTTTTCAAATGAAACTCAGCCTGGAAATATCAAAGGACTGAAACATCTTTGAACTGAATAGATGGAATGAAACCAAGCATACTCAATCAGCTTTTCATTCCATATACAGATGAAGGTTCTCAGCTTCGGATCTCCAAGACTTGAATATTATTACAAGATTTTTCACGTTATTTATAAGATTTCGGACTTCAGATTTTGAATTGTTTGTAGGATGGGACTTGAATATTATTTTGATCCATCTATAATTTTTCCCTTCTATAGTTGGTTATGTTGGAGTTTTTATGCAATTCTGATTTCACGGATACCAGTTTATTTGGTGCGCCAATATTCAATGGAACCCCATAAACTAACTCATCGATATTGAGTTCATCTTCTTATAATACAAAGGTACTCAAATCTAACCCTATTAAACACATTCATATTGAAATTCTTACACTCCTTCATAATTTCGGCATTACCTCCTTATTTTGGGACCAATTTTTCTGAGAAAACCCAAAAGCTAAATTTTAGACGTTTGTTTTCAAAATCCAATTCTCGAAGTGATGGATAGCAGTGTTAAACATCTCACATTTTTCTCAGTTTATAATATGTAGGAAAAATATTACATTTCATTCTCCCATTCTACCAAAAAATATTACATTTCAAAATTCCACCAATATTTTGGTAGGAAAAATATTCCTACCAAAAAATATTCCACCAAAAATATTACATTTCAAAAATATTACAAATGTTATATAATCCAAATGATAATATGTTCCTTCAATGACTTTAATTTTGACAATCATCAATAATTAATTTTGAAATGGCATTGCTATACGTTTCAAAATTGTGCGTATTTTTTGTATTGATAAAAATTTGTAAGTGGAACATATTATCATTTGGATTCTATAAATAAATTGGCGAGGAAATTGCAAGATACCGTTATAATTACCATGTGAACAGATCCCCTTAATGATTTTTAAATTTTCAGTTGATTGCACGTTTCTTTAATTGCTTTAGCTATGACATGTGAGAATTATAAATCAATGTTCTTATTTGTTGTTTTCACAAACACGATTTTGCATAATATACAACAAACAATAATTTATAATGAGAAAATTTATCTTTGTAATCATTATTATTTTGCGTGCATACTTAAATATTTCTGCAATATATTGATTACCAAATGGCACCGATTTTTTCTATTAAGTAAAAAATAATTTACTAATTAAGAAAAAATAATGTATGTGGACTACGGGAGCGAGCCGAAGCCCCGCCACACCGAGTCATTCCCACCCGGCCCTGTGCGTAGCACGGGTTACACACTAGAGAAGGGATATGCTCAACGAAAATATGCAACAGGTTATGATCGCTGCACAAAGAAGTCGAAGAGAAAGAGAGAAAGAAGAAGGATTAGGTTCAGCACATGGATTACAAAATACACAATTACAACACAGTTTGCCAAATATTCTGATTAAGCAACTGATTATAAATCAAGGAACTTACCGTCTTGACGACCATGTCTCGTATTTCACCCATTAAGCATTAATGATTTAAAAAATATGAAACAGGCTATAAGCGCTGCCCAACAGAGACGAACAGAGAGAGAGAACAAACAATTTTGGACTTACCCAACCAAGGATCACAAAATACTCTAATTCAACAACATGAAGTTGTGTTTGGACCTCAACATATAATTTAAGGAAAAAAATAATACAAAAATGCTTTGGATAATGATATTGAAGTTGTTTATAAGTGATTTATATACAGGTTGTATCGTCGGCGTACCAAACACCTGCACTAGGAGAGAAACATACAGAAATTGAGACAAGCGTAAAAGAACAGACACAAAGAATGGCAAAAAATCAAAACCAACAAAATCTCCTATTCGCAATGATAGGAGAAGGGATATGCACAAGACCGGTTATAGCAAGAATTGAAAGAACATGGAATGAAATCAACAATAAGACATGACTGGTGTATAATTTGGAGCTCATAATTGCAGAGGTAAGACATCTTTAGCAAGGTATTATAAGAGTTATTCTTGCACGATACTGATAAAACAATATAAACAGGGAAACCAGACGCATGCTTACTTTAAGCTAAAGGATATTCCTTACTTCAAGGACAAAATTAAATATCAACAAATTATTCGAATCCAACATTTTAACCTACAGCCGTACCATGGAGGTTGTCAACCAGTACCGGGCGCAAGAAAAATCTGGGTGAATACATACACGAGCATAGTTCTTCTGACTGAAAAGGATCAACAAATACCAAGATACAAATTTGCGATATCAGATTTTACAGCACTTAGAGAAAAGATAGATAATAAAACAAATCTAATAGGTAATACTAAATGTTAAAAATTCTTTATAATAACCATAGCACGCGATTGTATGTATATGTTAAGAATATCCAAAATGAATAATTTTTTTTTTTACATATGTTGTTGAGATGCTAAGGGATCTTTCAAAGAGTCAGATGAAACGTAAAAAAAATAAAAAAAATAAAAATGATGCACCAACACGTGATGTCCTAATACAAAGCCGCAATGGAATTTCGATAAAGGTGACTATATGGGATAATCTGAGTACCCAACTAAGTGATTATATGGTGGAAAATGATGGGGTTACTCGAATAGTAACAATAACTTCAAAAATTGTTGAGCAGCTCCAAGGTACATATAACATTTGTATAAAATTGATTTATAATCATATTTTAGCATAGATTGAAAGCGATGCACGACATGACATCATTTTTGGGCAATTTTGAGCTAAACATTGACATAACAAATGTGACTAATCACAAGGGAGATCTATCTGCAGTCCACTAAAGCTACAAGAATTTACATAATTCTCGATGTACCGGATTTGGAAATATATAAGGAAATGTATGTTATGATACATACATGTTTGAATTAATCAACTTAATGTGTAATAAATTGTTTATGATTTTAACACTGACACATTGGCAACAAGAAATATACACCGGTGGAAGAACTATGTACTTTAGGAATTTCAAACCAAACAAAGGAAAAATTGATGTTTGAAAATCGTATACCACTCAACGAAGCACCGAAAATGTTACATGATGGGGAAAAGTTTATGGTGAGATATAAAAAGTAATTCAATTTAAATTATATTTCGCTACCAAAAATATATTATGAATGAATCAAATGCAATGCGATATGCAACTTTTACCGTAAAAACAACTATAATTGGAATTCAGGAAGGATATATGTGGTACATTATGACATGTCCAGTATGTAGAGAAAAATATGTGTACATGGAACACAAACCATGGTGCAATACATGTGTAGTCATGGTAAATGCACCAATGCCACGGTAATAAGTACAATATTAAACGATAAAAGTTCATATATATCTTATTATGTTTAAATAAATTAAAAAATGGAAAACTAACTCATGCTTTGTGACAATTATATTCTCTAACTAACAATATATGACGGCGGGAAATAGTAGTGGTGTAATCACAATAATGGGACGAATGGCTAAAATGGTTGTAGACAACATTAGAGTAACAAAAATGATGTCATTGCCAATGGTGGATGTAAGGATAACTAAAATGTCTTAAATAAGAAAAATTTGTGGTCAACGTAACTCTTGAGTAATGATTTTCTTTTGTAGAGAAACAGGGCAGACTGCGTTGAAGAAATAATAGATGCAATAGGGCAAACAATGGTCTTTAGACTAACCCTTGATGAAAGTAGCTTCCTTTATCACAGTCTAACCGCACATGACATATTTCATTATGATGATACCTTAGAGAAAGCATATCTATTGAATAGAAAAGAAAATGTAACTACATGCTAGCATTATTTCAAACATACCCGTACAAATTATGTAGAATTCAGTGAAACCGATTTGGTCACAAACAATGAAAATATATGTTTTGCAAGATATAAATACAATTGGAGACCAATTTTTATGTCCATATAGATCACAATAGAGAAGGGTCTCTACGAAAAACAAACAACTGGCGATGTATTTATTCCTGACATAGAACAACTCCAAACACCTCCCAAGAAGGATCTGAAAAACAAAAGGAAGTACCCTGACATGTCGACATTGATAAGGATGGACGAACATGATAGTGAAGTGGACGGTATTTTGGAGAGGGATCTTGACATGCCACCATTGGTCGAGATAGATGAAGATGACAATGAAGTGTTTACTTATTAGTAGAGATTATGGATAACATGATTATTTATTTTAAGACGCACCGCTTTTGAAACATATTATTATTTTACTATAGCATATTATTTAAATTTCTTTAAACCAAAAACCAATCCTGAAAATTTTAAACTAAATGGATTCAAGTCGTATAATTAAAAATGCCATAATAATGTACTTTCTTGGGACCATTGCTCATTTTTGATAAGGTATGTTTAGCATTTTATACATTCATGTTCGGTTTATTCAGTTCAAGCTCGAGGAAACTAATAGTCGATCATGTATATCTTCTACCCTTCCCAAAAATGACCCAAAACAGAAATTTTATTGTCTCTACAAATAACAGTTTTGCTTAACATAGTACCTTGAAGATTTCAAAAACCAAAGGTCGTGATGGTACCTGGAATAGAGACTCTTCCCAATTTTTAAGATTCTTAAATGACTTGCCGACATTCACACCACGCCTAAGCAAGAAAAGGCCCCCTATGTAGAAATTATCTCTTTCTGTAATGAAAACATTTAGCTCTGTAACTGACTAGCTCAACTTAATGCCATTATGCAAGTGACAGATAGGCAATTAAAACAAAAGAAACCACACATTAAATAAAGTTAACCTCCACTTTGATACATAGATAAAATCAACTTCCATAACTTGAAACTATTCGGAAAAAATCCCTCAAATTGTTCATAGAGACACATTAAGATAGATACTTTTAATATAATTTGCATTTGGAGTATTTCAGAAAGCACTACTCCACATAGTACACATATAGAAATAGAGGTTTCTAGGTAGTAATCGACTTCTAGGATGTTGCTTAACTATAAGCAATATTAAATGCATTAATCGACTTCTTAAGTCTCAACATAAATAAATAATTAAGTGTATAATTTTGTTCAATTGTAAATAAAATTTATTTAATTATAGAGTCAATTTATTTTCAATTATTTTAATATCTGGCCATGAAACCAATACATTAACATAAATTTTTGATATCAAATTTAAACCATCGGATAATAAGACACTTAATGGATATCAAAGTTTCCTATCTCTTTAAAAATAAAACTAACCACAACTTATTTTTGAAAAAATAATAATGCATTTGTCTACGGGTGCGGGGCGAAGCCCCGCCACGCTAAATTAGCCGATCCCACCGGTCCCGGTGCGTAGCACGGGTTAGACACTAGTATATATAAAGAGAGGAGTGTGAATTCGTGCACACTCTTTAACGAATATGTGAAATATACACTTGTTAGAAGAGTGTGAACAGATTTAGACTCGAAAGAGAGATGAGCGTGGTCATGGTCATTTGTAGTAAATCTAGCGGTTTTCCAGCTGCTAGTTCAAGTACGGGCGCAAAAAAAAAATCCCCGAAAACAGCTTGACAAAAAAACAAATTTAGAACTAAAAAATTCAAATCTCTCACTTCATCTGGTCTTTTTTTTTTCCATAGCAAATATGAGACCCCTACTCCCCTCCCCCACCAACAACACACACACAGCCCGCAAAAGGCACTTCTTCTGGTCTTTTTTTTTTCTTTTTCTTAGCAAATATGAGCCCCCCACGAAACCTGGCGAGATTGGGGTATACCCAAACTAATTGGGGTATACCCAATGAGACAAAATAGGGTCATTTTGAAGTAAAAGAGGTCACCCCTAAACCAAATATTTTCAAAATGGCAAAATTGCCCTCGTTTAATTAACCCTAAAATTTTGATTAGATTAATTAATTAAGTTTAAATTGATTGAATAGATTAAAACTTATGAATTTTAAGTTATGAAATTTTGTTTTTGATTGAACTTTGTGGGATGATTTTTGATGATTTTTTTTTTTTTTTGAGAATATCTCTTGCAACGAAAATGAAGCACACAACCGAAATACTTCTAAAAAGGGGATTGTGAATTCGTTATATGAAATCATACTCAAAATCAAAGAATAAATCAACACTTTCAGTTCTGAAAATATGAAAAGTCGGCAAGGTCGACTAATGAAGATCATGCCGGCCAAAAAGTGGCCTAAGAAGATCTTCATCGTCGACCTCGCCGGCAAGGTCTTCATCGTCGACCTCGCCGGCCAAAAGTGGCCGGCATGATCTTCATCGTCGACCTTGCCGACTTTTGTTTTTTGACATACAGGAGATGACATAAAATTTTATCGGGCCTACAAGGTATTCAAAAAATACCCCCGCCGAAAAATTTACGGTGCCGCCATGGTCGTTATGAAAAGTCGAGAAGATATGCATGTTACGACCTTGCTAGGCCAAAAAAACACGAAATCATAATTTTCGATTTCTAACCTAATATAACAATCAAATCACACAACACAATGATGGGTTTGAGTTTAAACATCATTTATAGTCTTCTTTTCATTTTTATTAGAGTCAACAATTTTTTTGGAAAATCAAAGTTGAAGATTTTTATATGGCTTTGGTTGATGGAAGATGAAGATGAAGAAGAAGAGAAGATTAAGAGTTGGTTAGTTTTTTAATTTTAGGGTTAATGAAATTAAGAAATGAGTTTATTTTTAAAATTTAATTAGTTCAAGGGTATTAAAGTAAAATCACACTTTTTAATAATGACACACCATGTCCCCTTGAAATTGGGTATACCCCAATTAGTTTGGGTATACCCCAATCTCGCCAGGCCACGAAAGGCCTCGTTAAATTATGAAAATGGTCTTAATTTATAGTGTTTCAAAAGGAAAGCTTAAAAACAATACATCCTGATCTTACCCGCAAAATATTTTACTAAATTTGGTGGACGTGTCAGTAGATTACCTATGCAGTCAACTTGAGCTTGGTTATGGTTAAAGCAACAACAATTATTACCAAGTAACTCGATGCAAATCATAAAATCAAAACACACATTTGGAGATAATAATCAAGTGTAGGCTAAGTCAAGAATGCCATACATAAAGAGTCTCATGCAGTTGCTAAAACAAAAAACTTCCTAACTACTGGATCTCTGGATTGGTATTTCCTTCTAGCATTGTATCCATTTATCAATCGTATTCTTCAAGCCTTTGGTAGCCCATATTATCATTGAGATAACTTCCAACATTCTGTTTTCGTTCTTGAAACCACCTAGGAAGTGACAACTTGTTTTTTTCATGTTTTGTTTTTGTATGCTGATTTTCTCCGGGGTTCTTATTTGACGGTGACTTTGAATTACCTGCAGATTGTGTTGCTGTCCCTACGGAACCAGTTTCTTCCTTTTTCGCAGCGAGTGCCTGGATTGTTACACGACAATGCTTGGCATTAGAATCATTATTTCAATGAGACATGGTGAAATCAAAATCTAAGTTTTAATTACCTGAACTGGCTCTGGCTGATAGGATTTTATTATCCTTGTAGCACGAAAGATCTCTACTCTAATATAACAGATATCATTAACGATAAATCCATTTTTGGGGTCAAGCAGTTCTGTAAGACACATTGCCCCCCACAATGTCCTCCCGTTTGCGGGTACTCCGAGTTCATTATCTAAGGAAAACACAGCAGGATAATCAGAAAGCAAAGCCTTTCACCATATAATAGGCAAAATATGAAAATATAGAGAGTTTAATTATACCGGATCTTTTTGTTTGCTCTTTATCTTTTTGATTGATAACCGACAAACTGTACTCAATGTACCACGATCTGGTGCCATAAGGAGAAAGGCCTATTACAAATTGTGTTCCATTCCATGTTACAACGCTTCCTTTAGGTGTTTTGGAAGTTAGATGTATCCCTTTTGGTTCAATACTCAAAGCCCTTGTTACAAAAGAACAACACAAATATTAATTAATCATGTGATTTCAAAACCATATAAATAATTAAGCCAATGCAAGAACCGAAGTAGATTTCGAGATACTATAATCTAGTTTTAAAAAAAAAAATTATTTATAGATACTATGTCGACATACCAGTTAACACCACATGCAGAGAAAATTTCAGAGTAAAGTGTTTTGCTACTCAAACTAGAAAAGTTTTCGATCTTCCATACGTATTCATTCGAACTAGCAGAAGTCATGATGATGACTATTTAGTTGAGATTCGAAAACAGATATCAATGAAAGTATATTAGGAAAAAGAATAAGAAAAATTTTGGGTTATTTATAGAACAAGTATATCTTCCAGAGTTGGCTCTTTGTTTCATGTAGTATCCAGATAGATTTCTGTATCCGGTTGTGAGCAAGTTTGTTGGCAACCAAAAATTTCGACATTGTCTTGGTTTGTCATGACTTGGTCAAAGCTGATTGACCAAGAAGGCCGAACGATTTTCTGTGGGACTAGAATTCAATCTTGTCACAGTTCGCGGGATTCTTCAAGTTTTGGTTAAACCGAAAACTAAAATGCTCAAACACCAATATTGTCCAGAAAAGGTACCAAAACAGCGATACACCAGCTAGCATTATTTTGAATAGTTTTTCGCGTGCAACTGTTTTCTATGTCCATCAAGTCAGTAATCAAGCAACTGATAGGCAACTAGATTTTGGGTGAAGATTTTGACAACTTGAATAATCTTGAAAGGCGCCATCTATTTTAGTAGTCCCCCCATGGCCTTTCAAGTAGGTCACATCCAAAAAAAAAAAAAAAAATCCATGGATAAATCGTCTAAATAACTAGAACATATACCATGTAGATAAAAGCAAAGAGAATAATCCAGCCAGGGGACTCATAATTTGACCATCTTAACTAAGCAAAGCGTCATTAACTTGACATGTATGGAAGGAAAGGGTGTTTGAGAAGACAAAGTGATCGCATAATCAAATTACTACTAACACAATTATGGAGATTTTAAGTGTAGGCTAACTTAAGAATGAGACGAAGAGTCTCTATCATGCATGAAGTAACTAGTCATTCTATTTAGTACGTACAGCATTGATATTTAACCTATTCATCTGGAAGCCTTTGATAGCGGGTACCATCGCGGTCGAAATATTTTTCAATCTTCTCTATTCGCTCTTGAAACCAATTAGAAAATGACAAGCTTCTTCTTTTTTCATCTTTTGCTTCTGTATTTTGATTTTCTCCCGGCTTCTTATTCGACACTGACATTGATGAATCACCTGCAGATTGTATCATCATCGCCTCTACTGAATGAGCTTTTTCCTTCTTTTCTTTAGAATGCCCTGTTTTTTCATTCTTCGGCGCGGTGAGTGCCAGGATTGTTACACCAGTGAGTGCCTGGATTGTTACACCACAATACATGTCATCTCGGAGGATTTTAAATCATTTGGTTTAAAAGATTGAATAACCCATCTTAGTGAGACATCATGAAGCAAAATATAACTTTTAATTACCTGAACAGGCTCTAGCTTTGGCTGGTAGGTTCTTACTATCTTCATAGCACAAATTATATGTACTTTAATATAACAAATATCATCAACCAGAAATCCTCTTTTTGGGTCAAGCAGTTCCGTAAGATGCATTGCTTCACAGAATGTCATGCAAGCGGCACGCATTTCACGTTCGTTATCTAAGGAAAACACAGCATGGTAATCAGAAATTCATGTAAGCAAAAGATAATCAAAATCTTTCACCATATGTATAGAAAAAGTATACAATTAATATATACCAAAATTTCTTGTTTGCTCTCTATCTTTCAGATCGATAACCGACAAACGGTACTCGACATACCAAGATCCGGTGCCATAAGGTTGAATGCCCATTACAAATTTTGTTCTATTCCATGTTACAACCCCGCCTGCAGGTGATTTGTGAGTTTGATGGCGTCCTTTTGGTTCAATACACAAAGTCCTTGTTACAAAAGAACAACACAGAATATTAACCATATGACTCCAAAGAAAGTAAATTAAGAATTAAGCAGATGCAAGAATTGAAGTAGAAATCGAGATACTATGTCGACGTACCATTTAATACCACATGCAGAGAAAATTTCAGAGTAATGTCTCTTGCTACTCAAACTAGAAAAGTTTTCAAGCTTCCATACGTATTTACTCGAATCACCAGAAGTCATGGCAATTTTATCAACCTTCAAACAAATTTCTGCATAATCAAAATTAACAAGTTACTCAGTAAAACACAAAACCACGCAGTTCACAACTTCACAATAATATAAGCTTTCAACTTTCAGCTCTACATTGCTTCTAACAACTAGAGGGAAATGAACAACCACGCAGACAAGAGTTCCTACTAATCCCTTAGAGTCATTTTCCCGAATGTGCAAATCAAAAGCGTCAACCACAGAACTCATACTCGCCAAAGAGAAAACATAAAGTTCTAACGAGAAAACCAAATCCTAAGAAACACAATCATCAAAAGTCAAATAAATTCATCCAAACTAACAAAATTCTAAGGATATACACACATTTGGACAATGCAGTATCATACTACTGCCTGAATTAATCGAAAAATACACAACATGCTCAGGTTAGAAGAAAATCAACCAATTAACTACAGTTTTTGTACTTAACAAATAACGAAAACAATACAGGAAGTTATACATACATTACTAAAAATTTAATTTCATTTCAAACCCCAAACGAGTATATCCAAACCAATGAATCCTCCACTAACACATCATCATCCACGATCATATACACATAATTCTTATAAAAATAAATCAATTCCACAATAAATTAAAATAAAAAAAATCATGTAGAAATACTCAATAGAATCATACTCAGTATAATATAATTTACAAATTAGTAGAAACAAACTAGACATACTCATAGTTTGAACAAAAATCAACTTTCAAAACCAAAAATACCCATGTAAATACTAAACATACTAAAAATAACCAAAATCAGACTTTATACAGTGTGAAAATTATGGGAAATAAACTAAATATACTTCACTCAGTGTGAAAATTAGGGAACAAACTCATAAGTAACAAGAGAAAAGCAAAATCGTAGTAAAAATTAGGCAAAAACCAAAATGCTCAGTACATAAACAACAAGATCAAGACTAGAAACATACCCCCACAGACACAAAACCCAAACAAATCCAAGCCTAAAACATGGAAAGATTCAAGTAAATTAAAGAGTTAAGGGATTCTTACACTAAAAAAAATCAAGATCTGTGAACAAAGTAACACCCTCCTTCCTTGAACCAACCAGATCTAAAACTTTTGATGATGGTGGTGGTGGATATTCCGTGATGAAATGGGTTTTTGACATAGAGAGTGGAGAGAGAGTGAGTGGATTTCTTAATAATTCACCAAATCTCTTACCAGTAGTAGTAGTAACCAGTAGTAACAATCAATGCAACTTCTAGGAAATTTCTCAGAGAAATTAAGACGAGTTGTTATGTGTAATTGTTTGTTTTCCAAATAAAACAAAATATCACACTTCTCTTTTCCTCTTTCCGTTATTGGAATTAAGAATTAGACTGGCATATCCACGCCTGATCCAGCCATCTACCACATTCATGTTACCTCGTTGGACAAGAAAATCAATGGTGGAGGACATGTTGTAGTAGTTTGCACTGGTTTTTGATTTTGGGTAATTTGGGATTTTTAATTTCAGCAGAATGAGGAGTACATACAGGATTCTCTCACATTTTCTAGTGGAGTCATTTGAGCCTAGCTCCCTCCCGGTAGACGAACAAGTTAAAAGGGAATCTTAACTTATAAGGGACAGGGGAGTCAAAACGAGGTCCCAGGCAGGATTCAAAGAGCTTCATAGTCACAACACAATGGGAGCTCTTTGAATTGTTGGAATGTGCTCATCTGTTAAATAGTTTGTCACATGTAGTTCGCTATGTCCATATGTCCATAAAGTCTATAATCAAGCCAGCTGATAGGCTTGCCAAGTTTGTTTGTTTTTGAAAGCAATGGGTAAGATTTTATTAATGAAGAAAAAAACAAGACTACAAAGAGTAGTCAGGATTACAAGCTCAATGAATGGGTCTCAATATCACTTATGATTTAGTCCTTAATAAATAAGGCATTCCAATTGAAAATCAAATCGGTAAAACTGATATCTTTGAACCAAGAGTGAAGTTCCCCCACTGAAATATTAATCTGTTGACTTCAATGATTATCATCTCTTTCTCGCGATTTCTTTTCTTTGCCATGACCATTCTATTTCTTTCATTCCAAATAGCCCAGCTGATTGCAAATGGTATTATGTACCGGATTTTCTTAGACAGTTGTTTGCAAGAGTTAGTGTGCCATATTGCATTATCTGATCTTTGAAGTTGGTTTTGTGTGAACATTATGTATCTAGAGAGGAGGTAAAGGAATCCCAAATGCTTCTGGAGAAACTGAATTGTAGAAGAGTGTGATTCACATCCTCTTCTTCATCATTGCAAAAGCAAAATCTTTTTTAATTGAATTGCGCCACCTCTCTTGTTAAGATTATCAATTGTGGGGATGGCATTTTGGATTGCCAGCCATACTAACAGTTGAGCTTTTGGAGGCACCTTTTTGTTCCATACTTGCTTGTAGTGTGGACCATTGTCCTCTTGTTAGTTCATGAGACATTTATATAAAATACCAGCTGTTGATGGTGGTTTTTAAACAAAGGGTAAAATCGTAAAACCCCAAATAACCTAATGTCACCAAAGGACACATTTATTAGAACATTTAATGCGTGTAGTCGTAATTAATAGGGGGTATTTTTTCAAATTAGGGTTACAACGAACAAAACCCTAATTCACCTCCGTGCCAATGGCAAATCATGCCACCCACACCTAGCCCGAGATAGCCGCATCTCTATGCCAATGGCAAATCATGCCAGCCATACCAAACGCGCCAAGCATGCCAACCATGCTAGCCGCACCTCCGTGCCAATGGCAAATCATGCCAGCCCACACCTAGCCCGAGCTAGACGCATCTCTATGCCAATGGCAAACCATGCCAGCCATACCAAACGCGCCAAGCATGCCAACCATGCTAGCCGCACCTCCGTGCCAATAGCAAATCATGCCAATGTCAAATCATGCACACCTAGCCCGAGCTAGCCGCATCTCTATGCCAATGGCAAACCATTCCATGCCATACCAAACGCGCCGAAGCATGCCAACCATGCTAGCCGCACCTCCGTGCCAATGGCAAATCATGCCACCACACCTAGCCCAAGCTAGCCGCATCTCTATGCCAATGGCAAATCATGCCAACCATACCAAACGCACCAAGCATGCCAACCATGCTAGCCGCACCTCCGTGCCAATGGCAAATCATGCCAGCCACACTTAACCCGAGCTAGCCGCGCCATGCCAAACACACTCGCCTTGGCCCTAGCTACACTGGTCACGCCACGCCAAGCCAAACACCCTTACCTTGGCCCTAGTCACGCCACGCCAAGCCAAACACCCTTACCTTGGCCCTAGCCAAAGTGCGCCATGCCAAAGTAGCGCAACCGCACCTTGGCTTGCAAAACATGCAACCTAGGCCAAATTGGCCGGCCCTAACGCGTGCCATTGGCACATGCCAACATGCGTCACTGGTAGCTTTTCCTACCAAAGCCACGGCCCTAACGGCCACGCATGCCATTGGCACATGCCAACACGCGCGCTGGGAGCTTTTCCTACCAAGGCCACGGCCCTAACGGCCACGCGTGCCATTGGCACATGCCAACACGCTCGTTGGTAGCTTTTCCTACCAAGGCCACGGCCCTAACGGCCACGCATGCCATTGGCACATGCCAACACGCTCGCTGGTAGCTTTTCCTACCAAGGCCACGATCCTAACGGCCACGCATGCCATTGGCACATGCCAACACGCTCGCTGGTACCTTTTCCTACCAAGGCCACGGCCCTAACGGCCACGCATGCCATTGGCACATGCCAACACGCCGTCGGTAGCTTTTCCTACCAAGGCCACGGCCCTAACGGCCACGCATGCCATTGGCACATGCCAACACGCTCGCCAACATGTAGCTTTTCCTACCAAGGCCACGGCCCTAACGGCCACGCATGCCATTGGCACATGCCAACACGCGTCACGGTAGCTTTTCCTACCAAGGCCACGGCCCTAACGGCCACGCATGCCATTGGCACATGCCAACACGCCACCGGTAGCTTTTCCTACCAAGGCCACGGCCCTAACGGCCACGCATGCCATTGGCACATGCCAACACGCCACCGTAGCTTTTCCTACCAAGGCCACGGCTTAACGGCCACGCATGCTATTGGCACATGCCAACACGCCGCCGGTAGCCTTCATCACCTAGCCGTGCCCCTAATGCACGCCGGTAGCCTAACTTGCAAGTCGTGCAACTTAGGCCAACTTGGCCGCACGCGCCATTGGCACATGCCAAAACCCACGCTGGTAGCCTAACTCGCAAACCATGCAACCTACCACCAAGGCATTCCGCACATGCCATTGGCACATGCCACACACGCCACTAGCAGCTTTGCCACTTACACTCAACGTACAACCTACCACCCAGGCATTCCGCACATGCCATTGGCACATGCACACACGCCACTAGCACGCATTGCCACTTGCGCCGAGGTACAACCCGCAACAAGGGCATTCCGCACATGCCAATGGCACATGCCACACGCGCCACTAGCAGCGCCACTTGCACTCAAGGTGCAACCAACACTCGAGATATCAACACAAACTTGGGATGCTTTCTAGGGTTTTGGTTTGGCGGTCACAAAGATGCAGCGTACACTACGCTCACATTAAGAAAGCGTGAAAAGGAATAAAGCGGTCAAATAAATGAGGAAATAATGGTGAAAACGTTTTCACCCATAAACACCATGCGGTTACCACCTCCTCCCATTATTTCACCCTTTACTCTCTTCCTTCATGAGGCCAGGGTACGTTTCAATCTCGACTTGTATAAATAGGTCTTACCTATTTCCACCGTACAACAAGTCTCTTGGCCAGAGAAAATACTACACTCTCGTAAAAGGCAACTTTGCAAGCTCTCCAAAAAGCTTTCATCTCTTGCAAGCTTACGAAGCTTCCACTTTCTCGATACAAGTCGAGACACTACTCTCCTGCACTATTCTCGGTCTCAACACCTTTCTTTGCTTCCTCCCCAAATCAACCCTTCTCCTCCACTTTGTGACCGGTTGCAAGTCCGGAACGACCATTTCTTGGTTTAGGCCGGACTTGTACAAAATTGATCTCTCGAATCTATAAAGTGCTCACGTGCAAAGACATTTGTTTAGGGTTTGAACTAGTTTCTCACTCACCTACCGAATTTACCGAAATCGGCAGAAACGATTTTTACCTATAAACAATTGGTGACCACAATGGAGGATTGATCTATCGGCTACAATGTCGATCTGTCGATCTCGTTCTTCGACCCAGCATGTCAAGATGGTAGGGGACTCAATCCGAGGATACTAGTTATAAAAACTACACAAGAAAACGACTTGCCGAAGATGCTACCACTCGATCCGACTCAACTACCAGACAACCCGGCTACTAGTTGTAAAAACTACACGAGAAAACCTGGGACTCGCCAAGATGCTATCAAATGATTGGGGACTTGTCCGACGATGCTACCAAAGAAACCGCCTTTTACATGGAGAGGGGCATGTTCACAAAAACCTATGAAGTGAGTAAATTTAGACTGCACAAGATATACGATCTATTTTTAGGTTCTTAGTAAAACCATTATACTACTGAGTATTGTGCCTATTGCTAGCACACACTTTCATAAAAGCAATATTCCTTTCCCAAAACATAATCGTAGTCATATTATCAAAACCATTCATCCCATAAATAATCCAATATCCTCAAAAGCTACCACTGTCTACCAAAACCGTTCAAACTTTTAACCGTACATCCAAATGTCTTTCAAAAAAAAAAAAAAAAAAAGAACCTAAATGAAAGTTTAACAGAGAAACATTCAAGGAAAATCATCCAATGAGGTCTGTTTCTTCTTGAGAAAGTCAACTTTGCATCTTCAAGAGCCGCTCTCTTCATAGTCAACATCTTGGAAAGCTTTTCGAGTTCTACCTCCTGTCGTGCAATCTCCTCAGCGGAAAGGCTTTCGATTGCTGCATCTTTCAACTTTTGATCTCAAAGAAGGCCTTCGACAAACCACGAAGTGTTGAACTCCTTTTCTACGCACACGTCGCGATGGTGCTCCCAATCGGCAATAACGTCTTCGAAACGGTGTGACCAGTCACCTCACGCATATCCTCGATGGAAGATAAAGCCTTCTTCCACACGCTTAACTAGCGCAAATCGACTAGTGACTTTCTTGGTTGTGGCCATATGTCCGTACTTCTCCTGATTCTGTGTACAACGCCTCATGCTTAGCCGGCACGCCGAAGCCGCCAACCAACACATGACCCGGATAAGGAACCAAGTACGGATCAAAATGGCGCCCGCACTCGGCCTCACGACTCGCAGAGGGTTTTCTTCCATGTCTACGGCAGCAACCATCGAGAATCATCCACCGTTGAACCACATCTCGTGCCCTAAGAATTGGCTAACTCCCATCTCCAAGTCACCGGCGGTGGCCACCAAAGGCAAGTTTTCGTGTGGCTCTACCCTAGAATCGTCCTCCGAACCGGATTCCTCCCCGCGAACTTGAGTCATACATTTTTCAAAAGAAGAAACAGAAGAAGAAAGAAAAGAAGCGCGAACTCACCGAACCACTTCCCGAAAAAGAACCAAAGGTCGCCAGAGGAATCACTCTCACTTGTCGAACTTTCTTCTTTCTCTGACTCATCACCGCTATGAGAAGGCTCATGTCGCTGGAATTCTTTGAAGAAATTGCCGTCTCCTGGCAACGTGCAAGGGCAAAATAAAGCATTAACACTACCGAAGCCCTGGAAGAAACAAGACACATGTTTTCAGCAGAAATTCACGTGTTTTGAGACAAACCAATGAAGAAGCGAAACATACCTGGTTATTGGAAGAACTGAAAGACACGAGAGCAAAGGGAGGATCTTTTGAAACCGTCCTGAACCCGCCAAAGACGATTCTTCGTTCTCCGTTCCTTGCTCCTGGGACTTTCCGAGTTGCTAGGCAACTTTCGCTTGAGATCTCTCAACATTGGATACTTCTTCAAAACTGCCGGGAAGGTTTACAACGAACGTTCTCCACCACGTTATTCACAAAATCTTGGATCATAATAAACTCGTCGCACTTAACTCATTATAGCCTAAGGTCGTCGGTTACTTACTCTTCCCGCTTGAAAGAAGGGAAGGCGATACCCGCCTCAAGGGCACCGGCATTAAGGGCGGCACGCAATGAATCCTTAGGGATCACCGGCTGGTAAGCAAGAGGCACCCCTTGATCGAAACCCATGTGACGAGCAGCACGGTCGATATTGTAAGCAGCTATCTGGAAAGACCCCATGAAGAAAGACGGCATATAACCGGACGTGCAGCTTTGAATAAACAAGTTTTCACCAACGCTCAAATCGCCATCAGAAGACAAAGACATGAGCGGAGCAGAAGCAAAGGTGTCAATTTGAGTCACCGACCTATGGACCGGCTCCCATGGGCGAAAACTGATTTCATACGACTTATCAAGAAGACTAACCAAGCTCACGCCAACTCTTGGACGCCTGTTCACCCATCGAAGAATTCGAGAGCCGCCCCAACTCGCGGGAATCGAAGGCATCGGTTTCGAGCATACTTCTCAAAGTGCTCCCATAGCCGACTTGCAAAAGCAACGTGCACATATGAATTCACTTTCATGAAACCATTCGAAACTCGCATGTTCGCAACTAGGTGATCCAGATGCACATACAGGGAACCGAGGAATAACTTGCCAATGGGAAGAACTTCACCTTTTGCCAACTTCACAGCAATCACTAGCAACTCTGGTCTTATCTCCTTCTTACCGAACTGTCACAAAAATGTCTCTAGACAACCAGAGAGCCAAAAATGCCGCAACGTGAAGATCACCGCTTCTCGTTTAGGTTCCACTGTCCGAAACCATTGAGATATCCACCACCAGAAGGCACCTTTCATCCTCTTTCCTGATTAATCCTTCGACTTCGCAGCGGAGTCTTTCCGAGCGAAATCTTCCAACTTAGCGGCAAGGTCATCTCGCATCTTCCCCTCACTTTCGATAATTGGATGTTAAGATTCCTAGCCACCTAAGATTCAAGAAGAGAGCCACACTCTCCAAGGAGAAAGTTATCTCACCCCATCTACATATGATCGTATGGGTGTCCGAACACCATCCGGAGATGAAAGCAAACCAAGCCCGGATATCCTTCCTAACTGGAGATTTACCATCAAGCTCGACAAAGATCAATAATCTACGCCGAGTCAAGTTGGTATTTATATGCTCCTTACTCACCATGAACTCAACCCATCTATCAAAAGAACGCAATGGGCTTTGGCACATCCCGAAATCAATGTTGGAAGAGGAATATACCCTTTATGAAGACAAACCGTATGGTGTTCTCTCGGGCGAACCGAACGTGTCTTCTTTTCATCTTCACCACCGGTTAACAAAATTGGCACGAAACCTGGGTGATTTTTCCGAGCAGAGGCAAGTTTTTTTGCGAAGAATTCATCATCCGTGTTCGGTTTGGAACTATGGACATCCTTCGATGAGGCGGAATTCTGTTCAGGTAACATCTTGTCGGATTTCTTCATAACAACTTAGTAATAAGATATCTCGCACACGGAGAAAAAACAAAATTATTTCCCGACACATAACCGCGCCAACAAAGGAAAACCCGAAATACAAAAAAAAAAAAAAAAAAGGGGAAGAGGGCGTATTCTTTATCGGGCTCGAAACTACACACGCACACGCAGATTTTCTTCACGTGGTTCAAAATTACATACGCAGATTTTTATACGGCTCAAGTGCGTCTCAGATATCATTCTTCTAGGTTCAAAATTATATATGGAGCATTCTCTACGGGTTCAAAAATACACACACGCAAAATATTTTCTTCAAATTATATATGGTTCAAAAATACACACGCAAAGATTTTCTTCTTCTGTGTTTCAAATTATATACGCAGATTTTATACGGCTCAAGTGCGTCTGCGTCACAGATCATTCTTCTAGTTCAAAATTATATATGGAGCATTTTTCTACGATTCAAAATGCACGCGCAAAGATTTCTTTTCAGACCGAAAATTCATGCAATATTTCCTACGGGTTCAAGTCATATGAAGCATATATACGATTCTTCTTCGGATTCACATAGTATTCTCTACGGGTTCGAATCGCACACGCAAAGATTTTCTTCTGTGGTTCAAAATTATACACAGATTTCATACGGGATCAAGTGCGCTTGCGTATCCTTCTTCTGGTTCAAAATTGTATATGGAGCACTTTCCTACGGGTTCGAATAATATATGCAAGATTTACTTGGTTGCATACATACAATATTTTCTACAAGAGACACGCTAAGAAATTATATGCGCAATATCATTGCAAGGATTATAAAGAAAACGCCTACTCTTAGGGTTTGCACCTACATGAAAAGGGAAACAAGAGAAGTACTGGAAGACATACCTGGAAGCCGGTTTTTCTTTGTGACTCTGCCGCTAGTAGGAAAGGATGAAAGGAATAAGGTGCAAGATGAGAGAAAGGGATTTTATATATATATGGGCGTGAAGATTCTGAAATAGGGAAGGATTTCCCTTTACCAAAAATCGTGCGGACTCACAAGAACGCCCAACTTCCCAATGCCGCCCAAGTTGCGCCGGTCCCACTTAGCTAGCACGCCGCTTTCCCAACTCGCAACCACTTCCCAATGCCGCCTGCTGCACCTACCCACCAATCACGCCAACTTCCTAATGACCGCTCAAGTCCCGCCCCACCAATCACGCACAATGACTTCCCACCTTGCGCCGGTCCCACCAGCTAGCACGCCGCTTCCTAAACTCGCAACCACTTCCCAATGCCGCCCAAGTTGCACCGCCCCACCAATCACGCCAACTTCCCAATGACCGCTCAAGTCCCGCCAAAGCACGCATAGCCTTCCCCACCTTGCGCCGATCCCACCACTAGCACGCCGCTTCCTAAACTCGCATCAACTTCTCAATGCCGCCTAGATTCCCGCCTCTCTCACAACGATAACTTCCCAATTGCGCCAAATTCTCCCGATTTGTGCAAATTGCCGAGGGCAAGGATTCCAAATCCTATTGATAAAAAGGTCGACAAACCTCCTCAATTCTCTTTACGATTTGTCACGATAGTTTGTCACCATCTTATGCTTACCTCGCAACAAAGCTCCCGCTCCGAGCTAAGCAGGGGACTTAATGTTGATGGTGGTTTTTAAACAAAGGGTAAAATCGTAAAACCCCAAAATAACCTAATGTCACCAAAGGACACATTTATTAGAACATTTAATGCGTGTAGTCGAATTAATAGGGGTATTTTTTCAAATTAGGGTTACAACGAACAAAACCCTAATTCACCTCCGTGCCAATGGCAAATCATGCCACCACACCTAGCCCGAGCTAGCCGCATCTCTATGCCAATGGCAAAATCATGCCAGCCATACCAAACGCGCCGAAGCATGCCAACCATGCTAGCCGCACCTCCGTGCCAATGGCAAATCATGCCAGCCACACCTTGCCCGAGCTAGACGCATCTCTATGCCAATGGCAAACCATGCCAGCCATACCAAACACGCCGAAGCATGCCAACCATGCTAGCCGCACCTCCGTGCCAATGGCAAATCATGCCAGCCACACCTAGCCCGAGCTAGACGTGATCTCTATGCCAATGGCAAACCATGCCAGCCATACCAAACGCGCCAAGCATGCCAACCATGCTAGCCGCACCTCCGTGCCAACGGCAAATCATGCCAGCCACACCTAGCCCAAGCTAGCCGCATCTCTATGCCAATGGCAAATCATGCCAGCCATACCAAACGCATCGAAGCATGCCAACCATGCTAGCCGCACCTCCGTGCCAATGGCAAATCATGCCAGCCACACTTAACCCGAGCTAGCCGCGCCATGCCAAACACACTCTACCTTGGCCCTAGCTACACAAATCATGGGTCACGCCACGCCAAGCCAAACACCCTTACCTTGGCCCTACACCCGCCACGCCAAGCCAAACACCCTACCTTGGCCCTAGTCACGCCACGCCAAGCCAAACACCCTTACCTTGGCCCTAGCCGCGCCATGCCAAAGTAGCGCCCGCACCTAGGCTTGCAAACCATGCAACCTAGGCCAAATTGGCCACGCGTGCCATTGGCACATGCCAACATACGCCACCGGTAGCTTTTCCTACCAAGGCCACGGCCCTAACGGCCACGCATGCCATTGGCACATGCCAACACGCCACGGTAGCTTTTCCTACCAAGGCCACGGCCCTAAACGGCCACGCATGCCATTGGCACATGCCAACACGTTCGCCGGGTAGCTTTTCCTACCAAGGCCACGGCCCTAACGGCCACGCATGCCATTGGCACATGCCAACACGCCGCTCGGTAGCTTTTCCTACCAAGGCCACGGCCCTAACGGCCACGCATGCCATTGGCACATGCCAACACGCTCGCCGGTAGCTTTTCCTACCAAGGCCACGGCCCTAACGGCCACGCATGCCATTGGCACATGCCAACACGCTCGCCACGTAGCTTTTCCTACCAAGGCCACGGCCCTAACGGCCACGCATGCCATTGGCACATGCCAACACGCCGCCGGTAGCTTTTCCTACCAAGGCCACGGCCCTAACGGCCACGCATGCCATTGGCACATGCCAACACGCTCGCCGGTAGCTTTTCCTACCAAGGCCACGGCCCTAACGGCCACGCATGCTATTGGCACATGCCAACACGCCGCCGGTAGCATTCATCACCTAGCCGTGCCCCAATGCACACGCCGCCTAGCCACCTAGCCTAACTTGCAAGCCGTGCAACTTAGGCCAACTTGGCCGCACGCGCCATTGGCACATGCCAAAACCCACGCCGGTAGCCTAACTCGCAAACCATGCAACCTACCACCAAGGCATTCCGCACATGCCATTGGCACATGCCACACACGCCACTAGCAGCTTTGGCATTGCCACTTACACTCAACGTACAACCTACCACCAAGGCATTCCGCACATGCCATTGGCACATGCCACACACGCCACTAGCAGCCCGGCATTGCCACTTGCGCCGAGGTACAACCCGCAACAAGGGCATTCCGCACATGCCAATGGCACATGCCACACGCGCCACTAGCAGCGCCACTTGCACTCAAGGTGCAACCAACACTCGAGATATCAACACAAACCGGGGATGCTTTCCAGGGTTTTGGTTTGGCGGTCACAAAGATGCAGCCAGACACTACGCTCACATTAAGAAAGCGTGAAAAGGAATAAAGCGGTCAAATAAAAGAGGAAATAATGGTGAAAACGTTTTCACCCATAAACACCATGCGGTTACCACCTCCTCCCATTATTTCACCCTTTACTCTCTTCCTTCATGAGGCCAGGGTACGTTTTAATCTCGACTTGTATAAATAGGTCTTACCTATTTCCACCGCACAACAAGTCTCGGGTGGCCAGAGAAAAATACTACACTCTCGTAAAAGGCAACTTTGCAAGCTCTCCAAAAAGCTTTCATCTCTTGCAAGCTTACGAAGCTTCCACTTTCTCGATACAAGTCGAGACACTACTCTCCCGCACTATTCTAGTCTCAACACCTTTCTTTGCTTCCTCCCCAAATCAACCCTTCTCCTCCACTTTGTGACCGAAGCAAGTCCGGAACGCCATTTCTTGGTTTAGGCCGGACTTGTACAGATTGATCTCTCGAATCTATAAAGTGCTCACGCAGCAAGACATTTGTTTAGGGTTTGAACCAAGCTTCACTCACCTACCGAATTCACCGAAATCGACAGAAACAATTTTTACCTATAAACACCAGCCTTCTTGGATTTGAATCTTGAATCAATTAGTTCACCTTCTATTAAAATTCCATCTTGTATTTGCTTTCCTTGAATAAAAGCTCCTTGATGCTCACTGATTAATTTAGGGATGACAGTTTTGAATCTTTCTGCAAGGACTTTTGTGATGATTTTGTAGATACTGCTCACTAGACTGATGGGTCTGAAATGCTGAGGAAGACTTGTCACTTATTTTTTTGGAATTAGGCATATGAAAGCAATGTTTGCTCCCCAATCCAGCTTTTCCTGTTCAAAGAATTCTACAATTACCTCCAGGCTCCATCACCTCTTTTTCAATCACCTTCCAAGCAACTTTGTAAAACTCCATTGGGAAACCATCTGGACCTGGGGATTTGTTTTTACCACAACTTTTGATGGCTTTCCATACTTGATCTTCACTGATTTCTCTTCTATCCACTTTTTCTCTTCATTTGTATTTTTTGGCCCATTATCATCGTTCAGTTGTGGTCTCCAAGTATGAGATTCCTTGAATATGTTTGAAAAGTGTTTGTGAAATTCTTCCTTGATATCACACTGATTAAAGTTATCTTCTCCTTCTATGACTAGTTTATCTATATTGTTCTTCCTCTTTCTCCCATTTGCCAACTGATTTGACTTTGCTCTTGTCTGCCATTTTCTATGTTCTTCTAGTCTGATTTTTTTTAGTTCAGTTTTCCACATAGCTCTATTTGTAAATTCAGTAATGGCAAGTATCCCATCTTCTTCTTTCAAATTCAGTTCATCAATCTGTATAATAAAGAGTTCTTCTTTTTTGTCTTTTTGCTTTCCATATTGTTCTCTGGCCCATCTTTTGATAAATTATGTGAGATTTTGCAGTTTTTTGGCTAGAATAAAACTTGGAGAGCCCTCAAAATGCATTGTATTCCACCCGATTTCCAAATTTTTGAGAAAAGTTTTGTTGTGTAGCCAGAAGATTTCCAATCCGAATGGAGGATTAAGACTTTGAACTTTACCGCTTGTCGCAGAATAAGTGAGTGATCGATACATTCCCTTGACAAGATTGTTTGAGCCGCATTTGGATAATGAGCTTCAAAGAGAGGGAGATTAATACTTGTCAAGTCTGCATAGAATAGGGTCTTGCTTCATGTTTGACCAGGTGTACATACCTCCTCCCACTGGCATATCAATGATATCATGATTAGCCATATACTCATTGAAGAGTCTTTTTCCAGTTCTTGAACCTCCTTGCTTATTTCTTTCCCAATTTCTTATTACTGCATTAAAGTCTCATGTTATACACCAAGCTTGTGATCTCCAACCTTCTAAATCTTCAAGCTCTTCCCAAAATTATGTTCTCTAATCATCAATGCAAGGAGAATAAACATTAGTGAGAGTCCATTCAAACTTTTCATCTATATTTTGAACTTTTGGCTTAGCGTGTTTGCTGAGAATACTTCATCTAAACATCCAAGTTTCTCTGAATCCCATATAGAAAGCATACCCATTCCCAGACCATCAGATGGAATCATACTCCATTTGTTTCTATCATTTCCCCACAAATGATTAATGAGCCAATTTGATATTTTCATCATTTTGGTTTCTTGTATAACTACTTCCACTGGCCTAAATTTTTGAATTAAAGTTTTCAAGTTGTCCAGTTTATCAACTCCAATTAGTCTTCTTGTATTCAATGAAAGTATCTGTATATATTTAGCATCCATTGGCATCTATTAGAGTCCCCTCTTTCCCTTGCTTAGCTGCTTCATCACATTCTTCTCATGTCTCTCCACAATTTCAGCTAGAATGTTTTGAACTGATTGCTTGTTTCCTTGGCTGTCCAATCCAAGATTACTCCCAACTTCCATGAGTAATTCCACTGTATTGAATATGGTATCCACACTGGATCCATTTATGAATTCACTCAAGTCTATAACTACTTTCCCATTTTGTACCTGCATTATTTGCTTTGTTGGCATTTGTTATAGCAGTAGATGTACCCCCCTCTGATCTCCAACCTTGAATCTACCTATCTCATCAAGACCTTTCAAATTTTCCACTGTATCTGCGACTTCTAAATTTTCAGGTAAAGAATCAGGTACCATTTCCGGTAATGAATCTGGTACTATGTCAAGGGAGCTGTTTGGGGTTGAAACATCAATTGATTTTGTTGGAGAAGGTAAAATATTTTTAGGGAATTTAGTTAAGAATTTAGAAAAAGATAAGGGATGTTTACACCCTTTCAGAGGTTGCTTTCATCAAATTTCTGATTGCCGTGAGCTTGTTTGTTTGACCGTTGAAGATATTTTGTTGACTTTGTTGAGCTGACATTTTGTCGGCTGCAGGTACAATCTGACTCCCCATTCTGACTCATTAGAATTCAAAATTTGAATTTTGAATTTTGCTTTATCTAACTCTGCAAGTAGCCGGCGATATTCACTGACTGACGAAGATAGGCCCTCCAAGTTTGTGAGGTCGATTTGGTTTGTAGTTATATACAATGCTTCTACTCTACCCGATGTTCTCCGGTCACCTTTCCATGGGTCGTTGTAACTGTGGGCTTTACATGAGCCGTTTAATGAAAGATTTTGTTTGATTTTTAAGAAAACAAAATATAGTGGGTTCGAATTTAGAATTTCAGACCTCGGGTATCAAAATCAAGCCTAATGGCATACCCCGACATGGCTAATTCAGATTTCAAAAAAACCCAACCCTAGAAATTGAATTTTCCAGATTTCTCTTTAATCTCTCAATCAAATCTCATCATTTTTTTGCATATGATTCTTCTTCTCGCCCTCTACAAGATTGAGGTAGTTTTGCTGGTGCTTGATAGTTAGAGAGATAATATTTTATGGGTACAAAGAGCATTGGGTTGGAGGATGTTCCCCCTATGAAACCAAATCTTTCTTCCAATGGAGTTAATGGTGGTCTGAGTTATGTTTAGAAGGAAATTGATGGAGATGTTGTTCCGCTTTTAGATTAAGATGGATTTGTAATGGATTCAAATCAAAACGATTTGGAGATGGTTGTTTCTGATAAAGATGGTAACTGCAAAATTGCAAGTGGATTAGTACATGACTCGTCCAAAGAATGGAGAACCCTGTTCCCTCTTCCGAAACCAATTACTCCCTAACCCTCTTTGAAGTTATTGATGTCGAGAAGAGAAGATAGTTTCTGTAGTAATGGGTTTGATTTATGAGTCTCATGCAAGAACTTAACTGAAGAAATCAGTGAAGGAAGAAGAACATCGATGAATTCAATTTTGGGTGATTCAGTGAATGTTGGTACTATTGGGGGTTGTTGATTTATTATGAAATTGGGTTTAATTCGAAGGTTATGTTAATGGCAGAGATGGTTAATTGCAAAATGGGTTTTTGAGAATTGCAGTTGAAGTTGATTATGTTATTTATTGAATTTGTTGAGAGATGGATGAAATGGGGATTGCAAGTGTCATTGGCCTGAGATGGAGCAGATGAATACTTGGTGATACTGCATATTATAGGGAAGTTGTGGACTGTTGGAGGCAGTGGAGAGCTGAGAATGGATGAGATTCAGTATGAGATACAGGTGCAAGACAAGATGGAGTCAGTGATGCTGCTGAATACTTGGTGATACTGCATATTATAGGGAAGTTGTGCACTTTTGGAGGCAGTGCAGAGCTGAGAATGAGTGAGATTGAGTATGAGATACAGGTACAAGACAAGATGGAGTCAGTGATGTTGTTGGAAGCAGATGAGATGAACTGAGAAATAACAAGAAGATGTAGGTACAGGAAATGGAAGGTTGTTATGATAATGTACATGAACTCGGGATAAAGATGGAGTCTTGGGTATGGTGGTCTTGAACTACAACAAGAGAGTGACATGAAGTTGCATAGTGTTTGTGGTACTGGAAATGGTGGAACTGAAATTGCAATATTGCAGGGTCAGTGTTTGAATGAAGTGGAGGTGGTTTGTTGCAGTGGAGGTGGTTTTGTTGTGTTAGATGAAATGGTTTGTTGCAGTGGACTTATGTTGGATGCGTCAAACTATTGGAGACAACTTGACCAAGTTGCTTCTATTATTGGAGACAACTTGAGCTAGTTGCTTCCTTTTTTTGGAGACAACTTGAGAAAGTTTCTTTCACTTTTGGAGGCAACTTGAGCTAGTTGATTCCAGTTTGGAGTCAACTTGGTTATGTTTTTTGGTCCATTCATTCATCTGAAGTTATCTTATACATATATCTTAGAGTAGTTGTTGTGTTGAGTTGCTGATGATGGTTGTGCTGCTGATGCTCATGCTTTAAAGTCAAGAGGATAAATGAATGCTTAGGAAGTTCGAAGGAACTCAATATGAGTTTCGAAGAGTAGAGATGGAGGATATGGTGTTGTCTGGTGGTGGTTTGAGTTGTGGTGGGTGTAATTGCGACAGACAATATGAACTTGTGTTGGATGCGCGCAAACTACTAGGTACATATATGTTACAGACCATCAACATATGTATAGTTTTATACATCAGTAGCTGTAGTACATTTATTTGGATGTCATTTTGTATGTCATTTTGCATTAAAATACTTGTGGTGCAACGGTAGCACGACTGACTCCATGTCAGATGATGCGTGTTCGACTCACGCCGGGTTCATTTTTTTGTGTATACTTTTCATAATGTGGAGACAACTTGTCCTAGTTGCTTCCATATGTGGAGACAACTTGAGCTAGTTGCCTCCATTATTGAAGACAACTTCAGCAAGTTGCCTCCAGATTTGGCGACAACTTTCAACAAGTTGCCTCTAGATGATGGTGGTGGAGTTGGTGGTTGATGGTGGTGATTGGTGGCGGTGGATGAAAGTGGTGGTGGTGGTTGGTGGCGGTGGTGGGTAGTGGTGGTGGTTGTTAGTGGTGTACAATGGTGCTGGTTGTCGGTGGTGGTTGGCGGCGGTGGTGGAGGAAAATGGCGGTGCTGGTTGGCGGCGGTGCTGGTTGGTGGTGGACAGTGGTGGTGGTTGGCGACGGCGGTGGCAGTGGTTGTGGTGGTGGTCGCTAGTGGTGGTTGGCGGCGGAGGTGGTGGACAGTGGTGCTGGTTGGCGGCGGTAGTGGTGGACAGTGGTGGCGGTTGGTGGGTGGTGGACAGTGGTGGTGGTGGTTGGCGGCGGCGGTGGTGGTCATCGGTGTTGGTGGCGATTGGAGGTGGTGGACAGTGGTGGTGGTTGGCGGTGGTGGTGGTCGTGGTCGGTGGTGGTGGTTGGTGGTGGTGGTTGTTGGCGGTGGTGGAAAGTGGTGATGGCGGACAATAGAGGTTTTCTTATTTATTTATTTTTTTTTTATTTTTTTGTTTTGTTTTGTTGAATAGTGGTTAGAGCAATTCCTATGGCAATGAAAAAAAACAAAAATTTGTTGAGCCATATGGATGAACAAACTGTATTCTCCACTATGGGAAACAAGGCAAAATGAACAAATCTGATATTTTTGGGCCCCACTAGTAATTTTATTAATATAAACTAATAAGAGTTGGGTCCCACTAGTGATTTTATTTATTTAAACTAATAAGAATTGGGTCCCACAAATGATTTTATTTATATAAACTAAAAAATTATAAATATTATTTATTTAATAGATAAAATCAGAAAAAGTGAGCTGGTTTTAACGTTTTGTTGTGGGCGTCATCCTCATGAGCGCCTGCGCTAGGGCGTTGGTCGCGGGAGTTTGTCCTTTGATCGCGCGTTGCATCACTAAACGCGGGCGTCACCTTTGTTGTCTCTAGAGTTAGAGGGTATGGCGCGCGACATCAACGCAGACGCGCGTCAGGTTGAGTGGCTCAATGTTCAAATGAACATATCAGGCCATTTGAACATTCATTTTCTTGGTTTGTTCATCCCATAGTGGGATCAAAATGAACAAACTCTAGGTTCTTCATTCCATAGGAATTGCTCTTAGTGGTAATGGTTTTGTATATACATTACATATAAAAGAGGGTATTTTAGTAATGTATTATGCTTCGGGATATTTGTAAAGTTCAAAAGGGTATATTTGCTATGGGTCTCATAGCAGGGGTATATAGATAATGTTCCCACTTTTAATTACCTGAACTGGCTTTGACTGATAGGTTTTTAATCTCTTTGTAGCACAAATGATCTCTACTTTAATTTAACAAGTATCATTAATGATAAATCCTTTTTGGGGTCAAGACGCCCGTAAGACACATTTCTTCACATATTGTCGTACAAGCTCCACGCATTTCGCGTTGTGGCTAGCTAACCAGGAGCAGAAGGTGATGAAGTCGAGTAATGACCCCTTTCGGCCGCGCACCCAAGGACAATGCTCCATCTCTCAGGTTGGCTACTGACTTGGCTACTAAAGACGGCTATTTGTTATTCTTTCCATCGTGAAATAGTAAGCAATCCCCCTTACCTCTCTCAAGTCGCACAAAGTCATGGCTTTGCTTATTGTATTTCTTCTCTTTTTCTTTCGTTTAGTACGAGATGTCTGAACACCTCCAGGTGCTTACACCTCTCGCCTATCGAAGTTCTATTCTAAAACCTTGTACGAGAACTTGTATTGAGAAGGATTTCCCGCAAGCTGCAGTTCTTCCATACCAACTTAGATTCCCGGCTATGCTATTGACATAATAAAAGGTACACCATAGGTTGGCCCAACCCAGTCCTCTGGTACTAGGGTTGGATCCTCTCATTTCTCCTTTTAATACCAACGGTAGATCGGAACTGAACTGTCTCACAACGTTCTAAACCCAACTCACGTACCACTTGAATCCAAGAACAACCGAACCCTTGGGACCTTCTTCAACCCCAGGATGTGATGAGTCGACATCGAGGTGCCATACGACTCCGTCGATAGGAGCTCTTGGGAGTCATCGGCCTGTTATCCCCGGCGTACCTTTGATCTGTTGAGCGAGAGCCCTTCCACACGGGACTCCCGGATCACTATGGCCGACTTTCGTCTCTGTTCGACTAGTAGGTCTCACAGTCACCAGTGCTAGTTCCTCTGCTCTATCACACCTTACTGTGACATGAATTCTTCTATGTATAGCTTTCAGTTAGCTATAGAAACTAACTGGGGGAGAGGCCAAGGACGTCCTCGAACCGTCATTCCAGGATTTGCAGTCCAATACATATCCATTATGTTACCTAGCCAAGCCCCCATCAAAAATTAGATAATTGTCACAGCAAGACGTCAGTTCCCTTAAGGTGAGTAAGCCAACCCTCACTTATTGTTGTGTTTTTTTAGACAGCCATTTAATGGCCAATTCTGAGGAGGATAACGCCCATTTCACTTAGCAGATGTACCAGGTTAGCCTCCTGTTCAGTCGAGTTCTAGGTGAGTTAGGCCTACTTTTAGTCTAGCCCCTCTCGTTCGTTATCTAAGGAAAACACAGCAAGACAAACAGACATTCACATATACAAAAAGTAATCAAAACCTTTCTCCATATGTCAAAATAACATTTAGGAAAAATCTGAAGTTAAATAGAGTTACATTAACAAAATCTGTTTTCCGCCCAAGTTTTATCACAAATGGATAAAAATACGTCACAACAAGTTAAGGAAATAAAAAATTGAACTTCTCGCAACTTATATAGTCGTGCCAGAACGCTTATGGCACAGCATAACATGCTAATATTTGAGCAAACCCCGCAAGTGACTTAGCATATCACGGGACAACAAGGTAGCTTCATGTGCTTTGTTGCACTATACCAATCGACACAGTGGTGCAACACACAATATGCTGCACCGATACACATTAATTAACGCAATCATAACATGCATAAAATGTTGGGATCTTGCAACAATGAACAGCACGTTAGATGTATCGAAAATAATATGTAAAGAACTAATGCGAAACAACTCTACCGAAATAACTTGACGAGGGCGAATCACACGTTCAACAAGTTGTCCTTAACACATTAGTTCGCGGGTATACTCGAAGTTGAGTAATGCTAAACCCCTCACAGCGAAGATGTGTCCAGATAAGATCGCCCGATATAACTTGAGTTAGCACAACGCAAGTTACCCTCTTCGAACTCAAAGAACAGGATGGAGGTAAAAACGTCCGGAGAAAACCCTAGAATAAAAGAAGAATTTTTCAGTGTATAGAATACAGAATTTCGAGTTGTATTTAAAGGAGAAAATACTTGCAAATCAAGTTAGGTTTTGGTTTTCTTTAAAAACTAGTAAAACACCTAAAAGGAATTTACCCATAAATAAAACTCTAAAAGTATTTTAGGAATTAATTTCCTAAAGAAAAACTCGCCCAAAAAAATAAATCCGAGTAGAAGAGGAACTTGGTGCATGGCATACGCGCATATCGCATGGGTCAAAATTTGTATTTTTTTTTCCCACCCGCTCCACCCACAATGTTGTTTTACAACATATCCATAAGCATATGGCTATATAGTGGAGCTCCTTCTCTATTATACCCAATGTGGGACTAAAGAGAGATTCATTCACTCATAAAATGAGCGAGTATCCTTGGACCCTTAGGTCACTAGATCAAACCACACCAAGACCAAAATATTTTTATTAAAAACTCATTTTTCTCCAACAATCCCCCACATGAATGAAATCTCAGAGAAAAACGAAAAATCGTAGTAAGGAAAATACCATTTAGGCAAAGGTGTCCATGAGGTCTTGAACCCTTACTTAGTGAGAAGTTACCGGAACTACTAGCTAAACAAAGGAACCTAGTCTTGAACCGATAGCGTTGGTGTAATCGCGACAACAACCACACATGATATTCTCCCGGTGTTGCTAAGTTCGTGCCGTGTTGTCCAATTTGGCCCCGGGACATATCCTCGTTTCTCAAAATGCTCTAGAGAATTGGCTCAATTCTCATAGGAAGCGGCCCCCACTTCCACATTCGGATAGGTGAGTTCCATCAAGAGTGTTATGCTTACACCCCACTTCAATCTTAAATTGAAACTATGGAACTCATTAAGACTTATTTAAAAGTCATCCTCCACATGCAAATACACTATCACATCAACACCATAGGGAAGGGACAGAGAATGAAATTCTCCGATAGTGTTTACCTTTACCCACCATGAATTAGTTGTCTCATTCGAAACCTTGATCTTGGATTCTCCAAAAGCAAGGTTGAGTATCCTTCATGGCAAGTTTAATTATTGAGCCTAAGCCCCATCCCCCTCGATGCTTTACTAACTATCTCCTTGGACAAACCTTTCGTCAAAGGGTCCGCGATATTCTCCTTGACTGCATCCAATCTATGGAAATAACGCTGTTGAGATTAGTGTTTTCAAAGTGTCATGTCTTCTACGAATATGTATAGACTTTCCATTGTAGAAGCAACTCTTAGCTCTACCTATCGCAGATTTGTCAGTCACGTGTATAGATATAGCCGGCACAGCCTATGCCAGAGGAATATCTTCTAAAAAGTTTCTTAGCCATTCGGCCTCCTCTCCCGCTTTATCTAACGCAATAAACTCCGATTCCATAGTGGAACGAGCTATACATGTCTGTTTGGAACTCTTCCAAGATACACAGGCGCACCCGCTACTGATGAATACATATCCACTCGTAGACTTAGAATCCTCTCGATCCTCGTTATCCAGTTTGCATCGCAAAATCCCTCAAGGACGGCTGGATATCCTTTGTAATTCAAACTAAAGGTCATTGTGTACTTCAAGTACTTTAGCACTCTAATAAGTGCATCCCAATGTATCCGCCCTGGATTACAAGTATACCGCTTAACCTACTTACAAAGATAAGCAATGTCTGGTCTCGTACAATTCATCAAATACATCGGACTTCCTATGACTCTCGAGTATTCAAGTTGGTTAACTCCTACACCCTTATTCTTCTTGAGACGACGCTAGAATTATAAGGAGTACACACAAAAGTTTATGCTAAACTGATTAAATTTCTTAAGTATGGATTCAACATAATGAGACCGACTCGTACTATAGCCATTAGAAGTTTTTCTAATCTTCATCCCTAATATGACATCAACCTAAGTCTTTCATGTCAAAGTTCTCATTCAACAGTTTCTTAGTGGAATTAATAACATCCATGATTGTACCTAGTATAAGCATATCATCAACATACAAGCATACAATCACACAGTATGCTTGACAAGTTTAGTATAAACACACTTATCAGATTCATTAATTCTAAAACCACTAGAAATCATCACATGATCAAATTTTTCATGCCACTGTTTAGGTGCTTGTTTCAATCCATATAAAGATTTAACCAGTTTACACACTTTCTTTTCACAACCTTTAACTACAAAGCCCTCAGGTTGTTCCATATAAATTTCTTCATCTAACTCACCATTAAGAAACGCTGTTTTACATCCATTTGATGTATCTCTAAATTATGGATGTAAGCTATAGCAATTAACATCCTAATGGAGCTAATTCTACTCACTGGTGAATAGGTGTCAAAGAAATCTATACCTTCTATTTGTCTCAGCCTTTAGCTACCAAATTTAGCCTTGTATTTTTCAATAGTTACATCTATCTTACGTTTTCTTTTGAAAATCCATTTACAACCTATGGCCTTACACCCTGGAGGTAAATCTACAAGTTCAAAAGTACCGTTTTCTCGAAGGGAATCCATTTCACTAATGGAAGCTTCTTTCCACCACGAAGCTTCTGGACAAGTCATGGCTTCTCTATAAGTCTGAGGATCAGACTCGGCTAGGTATGTAATGCAACCAGATAGGTTTTCTCGTTCTAACCCTTTTACCTCTTCTAGGTTCCACTTCTGGTTCATCTTCCTCTAAAGGTAATAATTGACTACTTGAAGGAACATCTAGGGATCATCAAAACATCTCTTTCGAGAATCACGTTTCAAAGGAAAAACAGCTTTCAAAAACTCAAGATCCCTAGACTCCATGATAGTATTCAACCCTATGTCGAAATTTCGAACTCACAACCATAAACCTATGAGCACTAGAATGCTCAGATACCCTATAAAAACACAATCAACGGTTTTGGGTCCTATCTTATTTTTCTTAGGAGGAGGGATGACCACCTTTGCCAAGCACCCCACACTTTGAAGTAATCATAAGATGGTTGTCTACCTTTCCATAACTCATATGGAGTTTTATCGATCCTTTAAAGGGTACTGCTCAGATGTAATTGGCGGAGAGTATAGCCTCCCCCACAAATTCGAAGGTAATCCTGAACTAATCAACATGGCATTCATCATATCCTTAAGGGTACAGTTCTTACGTTCAAATACACCATTGGACCGAGGTGAATAAGGAGGGGTAACCTCATGTATTATGCCATGTTCTTCACAAAGTAAATCTCCTATAGGAATTCTGTACTCACCACCACGGTCAGACCTAATAGTTTTAATGGTAGTATTCAATTGGTTTTCGACTTCACTTTTATATATCTTAAAGGCTTCTAAGGCATCATCCTTCCCTCTAAGTAAGTAAACATGGCAAAGATTTCACAATCATCTATAAAAGTAATAAACCATTTCTTACCACCTCTTGTTTGAACTAACTTCATATCAACTAGGTCTCGAGTGGATTAAATCTAAGGGTTTAGAGTTTCTCTCGACATTCTTATTGAATGATTTCTTAGCATGCTTAGATTCTACGCAAATCTCACACTTATGATATTTATCTAAAGTGAATTTGGGTATGCAGCCTACGCTAGCCAATTTATGCATTGATTTATAGTTTACATGACCAAGTCTACCATGCCAAACGTTCAATGACACACACATGTAAGCAGAAGAATCATTCAATTTCAATTCAGATAGGTTACATTAAGTTTATATAGACCCCCGCCTTATAACCCTACCCACATAATCATTGCCCTTAGTTACTATAAGTTTTCCGTACTCAATTGTAACTTTAAAACCCTTATCATCTAAAAACTTAAACAAGAAACAAGATTTCCGCATAGATGTCTGGAACATGAAGAACTTCATTCAATGTGAGAGTCTTTCCAGATGTGAGCTTCAGACCGACCTTTCCTTTTCCCCGCAACCTCCATGCAGTATGAGTTACCCATATAGAGTTTCTCGCCTTCCCCTACCCTCTGGTAGGAGGTGAACAGGTCTCTGTTCCCACAAACATGCTTGGTAGCTCCAGAGTCTACCCACCAATCCATCACATTGGTCACCAGATTAACTTCAGACACCACAGCAGAAAACTCCTCTTTGCTTTTCTCAACCAGGTTAGCATTATTCTTCTTATCCTTACGTTGTTCACAAGGAACCGCCATATGACCAAGCATTTCCACACACCCAACAAGGACCCTTAATTTTAATAATGCTAGATTCTGGTTTACGAAACGTACCTTTCTTGTTAGGTCCATGCTTCGAGTTGCGATTGTTGTTGTCACCTTTTCCAGCTTTGGATGGCTTATGTTCAGACATATGAGCTTTGTTAGACATGTCCCTTGCGATGACACGTTCTTGTCTTTGGTGCACAACATCTCTTCCACTTGAATCTTCTTTCCCAATTCAACCATGTTGATCTCGCCAGTTTCATGCCTCAGCTTTTTCTTGTACTCCGACCAAGAAGATGGTAACTTCTCAATTCTGCTAGACACTTGAAAAGTCTCATCAACAACCATACCTTCAAATAAGAATTCGTTAATAATTTGTTGAAGTTCGAGGAATTGATCAACAACAGACTTATCATTCGTCATCTTGAACTCCATAAACTTTTGCCACCAGAAATTTCTTGCTTCCTGCAGTCTCAGCTTGGTACTTTGCTTCTAACGCAATCCACAACTCATAAGCAGTCAAGTTCTCTTTAGCATTGTAAAAATCATACATCGCATCTTCCAAACCGTTCATGATATGATTTTTAGCCAGAAAATTAGACCTCGTGTTCATATTGACCTCCTCCTCAGACAAAATTTCAGCATTGTACAAGTCATCACCTGGAACCAGTACATAGTCCAGTTCATGATGGCTCAGATAAAACAAAGATCTTGGATTGCCATCTCTTGAAATCCTTTCCGTTAAACTTTGTGGTCTTTCTACATCGTTGATTCCCATTGTTACAAGGAATACTAATGTGTTAAGATTGTTGGGATCTTGCAACAATGAACAAAGACGTTAGATGTATCGAAAATAATATGTAAAGAACTAATGCTAAAACAACTCTACCTAAATAACTTGACGAGGGCGGCGATCACAAGTTCAACAAGTTGTCCTTAACACATTAGTTCGCGGGTATACTGGAGTTGAGTAATGCTAAACCCTCACAGCGAAGATGTGTCCAGGATAAGACTGCCCGATATAACTTGAGTTAGCACAACGCAAGTTACCCTCTCTTGGCGAACTCAAGAACAGGGATGGAGGTAAAAACGTCCGGAGAAAACCCTAGAATAAAAGAAGAATTTTTCAAAGGTATAGAATACTTAATTTGAGTTGTATTTAAAGGAGAAAATACTTGCAATCAAGTTAGGTTTTGGTTTTCTTTAAAAAACTAGTAAACACCTAAAAGGAATTTACCCATAAATAAAACTCAAAAGTATTTTAGAATTAATTTCCTAAAGAAAACTCGCCCAAAAAATAAATCCGAGTAGAAGAGGAACTTGGTGCATGGCATACGCGCATATCGCATGGGTCAAAATTTGTATTTTTTCCCACCCGCTCCACCCACAATGTTGTTTTACAACATATCCATAAGCATATGGCTATATAGTGGAGCTCCTTCTCTATTATATCCATAGTGGGACTAAAGAGAGATTCATTCACTCATAAAATGAGCAAGTATCCTTGACCCTTAGGTCACTAGATCAAACCACACCAAGACCAAAATATTTTTATTAAAAACTCATTTTTCTCCAACATAAAACACTACATAAACGGTATAATACGTCATATTTCACGACGTTTCACAGAAATGTCATTATTCTAGCCAATGTTTTGACATTTGTTTGTATTATGTTGACTCGTTTTGAAATATATGAGTGGAAGACATAAATTAAGTATATTGGCGCAATACGTACGCCTTCTAACACAGCACATCACATCACATCTTAATCTCCGATACAGTTTCACTGCACAACACGACATGCTATACATGGGCTGGACTGTGCTAAGTTGGCGCCTTTTACGACTCTCGGGAGCTAGAGATTTCCTAATATAGAGTTGGCCCTTAAAACTTGAAGACAAATGCTATCCCACACGACTTTGCGGGAGTGCTTCTCGCAAAAGCGGCTTCTTTACCGTTGATAATCAAATCAACAGTTAGATTCATATTCAAAAAAGGACCCATCACTTTCAGGAAAGGACCCGCCACTTTCAGGAAATTGACGATAAACTTCACCATCTGATCTGCAAATTCTTCTTTCTTCTTGAAATTCTCTAAGCGTATGATTATGATATACGATATTATATTGGATAAATCATATATGTGTGTTGTTACTTGTTAGTTTTGCTCATTGCCTCATTCTTTTTCGATTTTGGTGAACATTAGCTTCTGCTCATTCATGTACATGCATCATGTATGCTGAACAGTTCCCTCTAGGTGGCCAGTTTTCAAGTTTCAACCGGTCGTCAGATGAAGTCGGCGGGTTCTTCTTTGCTTTCGGGCACATGAAAGTCGTCGTGCCAAAGCATTCAACTTTGTTTATTTTTCCGGCAAAAAAAGGCTGAGACACTCCAGACGTGTGGAACCTGGATCTCTTTCCGCCAAAACTCAGCCGAAACCGAATTACTAGGCCAAGCGATTGCGCCTGCCGAACTATTATGATTTCGAAAAATAACTCCACAATCACCAGCTGGCCCTGGGTTGCCTGGACAACACCCATCCGCGTTAATCTTAAACCATCCAACCAACGGAGGTTGCCAATTTACCTCAATTATCTTCGTAGGAAATACCATTAGGTCATAGGAATAATATATTAGGATGAGTCTAGTCCATTTGACCCGGTCAAATGTCTGTTTGGTCCTATTTGGTAATATAAATTATAGTTTGGTCCTAAAATTATTGTTTGGTCCTACACTCGATGTCATGGATGATGTAAATGTCACCTGTAGTGGCGTAAATACCCTTTTGGATAAGGACCATATATATAGTCAAAGGTAAGAGAGATGTAATCATTTTCGCATTTACTTTCTCTCTCATTTTCTTTTCTTTTCTTTTCAGATCTATTTTTTCTCTCTTTTTTCTTTGTGAAACAAGAAACAGATTTCATGTGGAAGATGAAGATGAAGATGAAGATGTAAACTAAAGATTGAAGATGTAAATGATTTTTAGGGTTTCTTCATCGTCATTGGTGCTACTTTTGTTGAAGATGTAAACGATTTTTCTAGGTTTTCTTCATCTTTTTCTTCCTGCTGTTGTAAACAATGGTGATGAAGGTGAAAATCGATTTAGATGTTTAGATCGGTAGTTGTAGATGATGAATACGATGATTTTGGTACCGTTGAATATGATTTTTTTAGGGTTTTTTTTTTTCCGTCGTCATGACGATGAAGATGATGAAGAAGATGAAGATATGTTGTTGTTGCTGCTGTTGATGATGAAGACGATGGTGTTAATCTTGATTTTGATGATGAAGAAGATAAAGATCTGCTACTTCGTTGATGATGAAGACGGTGGTGTTTTTGAAGAACGAAGATGTTGTTGTTGTTGTTGAAGACGACGAAGATGATGAAGATGATGATGCTCCAGTTCATTCCGTAAATGAACTCGTTTTATATGGACTTCATTCCGTAAATGAACTCTGTTTTTATATTGAGTTCATTTCTGGAATGAACTCTGTTTTTTTTAGGTTTTTATATGGACTTCATTTCTGGAATGAAGTCTGCTTATTTAGGTTGTTATATGGACTTCATTTCTGGAATGAAGTTTGTTTTTTTAGGTTTTTATATGGACTTCATTTCTGGAACGAACTCTGTTTTTTTCAGGTTTTCGTATGGAGTTCATTTTCTGAAATGAAGTCTGTCTATTTAGGTTTTTATATGTACTTCATTCCAGGAATGAAATCTGGTTTGTATAGGTTTTATATGGACTTCATTTCTGGAAATGAAGTCCGGTTTGTATAGGTTTTTATATGGACTTCATTTTCCTAATGAAGTCTGGTTTGTATAGGTTTTTATATGGACTTCATTTTCCGGAATGAACTGCTACAAAAAATAAATAAAAATTAACACGAAAGGATATTTTTGTCAGTTTAATATTTTTAAATAATTATGGACCAAACAGTAAAGGCGTTTGACCAAAGGACCAAATGATATTTTTCCCATTATCTTCGTGGACTTGGACATCTTGCCTGTAATACTGAATTGTTACACAAGTGACCTTTTTCTACCAGATTCACTTATAAACAATTCTAAGCTAGTTGCTGCTTGCTGAATAGTAGTAACAACATGGTCCAAGTGAAGCTTATTTAACTAGAATGTTATACTGTTAATTATGCCCCTTTTATGTGAATTAGTAGCTCTGCATAACGCTATTGTTCATATCCATATTCTTGAGGATATGTTTCCAATCATTTTTTTATTTTTCTTGCTAATTCTGTTTCAATCTTACATGATTCATCAATCTCTCCATTAACGTTCTGCAACACGAGAAGTAGTATATCATTTTCCCCCAAACTCAATCTCGCTGAGGAGGTGAATATATGCCTCTGCCAAGTATGTTTAAGATTATTGATGAACTATTAGACTATATACACTGTTGTTTTCGCAATTTTACACATTGACATAAATACATCAAAAGTTGAAATAAATAGAAAATGTTCTGCACTGTATTTCTCGCAACTTAAAACATGCCATGAATGGAGGAACAATCTTGAAATTACTTACTCTAGAGGCGGAAATTTCTCACCATTAATGAAACCGAGGCTACATGGTACGAAATTGCAACAAGCTCGTTTAAGGGGAGGAGGAGGAGCCTTGCTTTAATTGAGTGTTATGCTTCATTTTTCTCCTACTTTCTTTGAACTCTGCCTAGAAGTAAAAACTGAAGCCCCGGAGAGAGAGGAACACTGTGATGCCTTATCAGCTTTGAAACTTTCGGCAGTGATAACACCATCAAGCAAAGAGGTAGAACATAATACATATTGAACTCACCGTTGAAACCCCAGAAATGAGAGGAACTAGGCAATGCCAGCTATGGATTTGAAACTCTTGCAGTATGTCATAGCTGGGTAGACTATACCAGTAAGATAAGATTAACAAGGGAACTCATAAATTAACTAATGTATTAACTGTTGGGAGATATATATATTTAAAAACATAGTTTTGTAATATTATATCAAACTTAGAAAAATAGTGTGGTGGTATAATTTTGGGCTCCCACACTATAGACTTGGGTTCAAGTCTCACCCCATGCATTTGAATAGGTATATTTATATATCTATAATATTTATTAAAAATCCGGGAGAGCGGGGCCTTGGTGATTACTTAAGATCGGTTTTACTAATAAAAGTCATACCGATACATAAGTCAGGCCTTTGTGAATAAATCTACCAAGAACACAACACGTGAACGGTTATACTCGGTCTTGGGAGGTCGTGATTCGAAACCGATTTTTTGCAGTGTTTTAACTCTTGATTTCCAAAACGGTTTTTGTACTTAATATTCTCTAATTAACTCTATTAATTTTTTGGTAATTATATTGTTACCGTTTCCATCGTTATGGAGGATTTTCAAGAGCTATTTATGTCGAGTCATTTGACGGTACCTTTATTCCAAGGCTATCATACGATTTATTGTCCACATGTTAGACTCAAAGAAAACAAAAGATAAACCGCAATTATCTAGTTTCACACCAACGGTACTCGAGAGCTTCTCAATCCCAAAGAAGACTTTTTAAACAAGAGCGGACGTAAGAGATTTCGCCTAATTAGGTTACTCTCCTCTCCGAATAGATTACAACAAGAATAACACAACAAAGAGGAAGTCTCGTTGTTACTTAAGATTAGTTTGCTAGAAAGGAAAACTTCAAGTATTTATAGACAAGGAAGTTTGGACACCAAGGAATTTCCAAAACCGAAAATATTCTCAAGATATTCATTAAAGCACCAATTCGGTTTCCATAATTCCTGGAAATGCTTTGTTCAAAAATAATGATCGAAATCTCTCGGAAAATCTCTAATAAGTAAATGCACATTACTAATTCTTATTTCCCTACAAAATGAAGTTAAATATCTTAATTAAAAGATTCTTAACTTATTTATGTTTCGATCCTGGGATTCTCTTCCCTTAGCTATTAAGGAATAACTTTGAACAATTAAAGAAATAAATATTCATAGCACGTGTTCAAAGTATGTCGACATCCTAACTTTGTATGTTCTCTTTCACACTTACAACCTTGAGCCGATTTGCCACACTTCCAAACAAGTTTAGAATTGGTTCATCTGACTTTCAAGAAATATGTGATTGATCAAATAACATTCAATCACAATCATGGGTTTAACGGTTTTACCAAAACAAGTTTCGGTTCTACCTTCCATGTGAGTATTGTGCATAGTCACACTAGCTTTCCAAAATTCGGTTGACTAGGTACTAGATCGGTTCCCCATATATATATGGTATCTAACTTATATGTGTTTCACATGTCCATAGGATCGGTTCCCTTGCCTAAAAAACGTGTTGCACATGTTCATAGGATCGGTTCCCCTTCTCGCTATAAACCTTGTTGCACCTCATACAAGGATCGGTTCCCTCTTTGTGATGGACTCGCACCTCTTACTAGGATCTGTCCGCTTTCCGTATTTGGTCGAATAGAAAATCACAAACCCGATCATACCATCTTAGTGATTACTTAAGATCGGTTTTACTAATAAAAGTCATACCGATACATAAGTCGTGCCTTGTGAATAAATCTACCAAGAACACAACAATTCGTGAACGGTTATACTCAGCCTTGGGAGGTCCGTGATTCAAACCGATTTTTTGGTGTTTTAACTCTTGATTTCCAAAACGGTTTTTGTACTTAATATTCTCTAATTAACTCTATTAATTTTTGGTAATTATATTGTTACCGTTTTTCGATCATATGGAGGATTTTCATGAGCTATTTATGTCGACTCATTTGACGGTACCTTTATTCCGTTGGTCATACGATTTATTGTCCACATGTTAGACTCAAAGAAAACAAAAGATAAACCGCAATTATCTAGTTTCACACCAACGGTACTCGAGAGCTTCTCAATCCCAAAGAAGACTTTAAATGAGCGGACGTAAGAGATTTCGCCTAATTAGGTTACTCTCCTCTCCGAATAGACGGCTATAACAAAGAATAACACAACAAAGAGGAAGTCTCATTGTTACGAAGATTAGTTTGCTAGAAAGGAAAACTTCAAGTATTTATAGACAAGGAAGTTTGGACACCAAGGAATTTCCAAAACCGAAAATATTCTCAAGATATTCATTAAAGCACCACCCGGTTTCCATAATTCCCGGAAATGCTTTGTTCAAAAATAATGATCGAAATCTCTCGGAAAATCTCTAATAAGTAAATGCACATTACTAATTCTTATTTCCCTACAAAATGAAGTTAAATATCTTAATTAAAAGATTCTTAACTTATTTATGTTTCGATCCTGGGATTCTCTTCCCTTAGCTATTAAGGAATAACTTTGAACAATTAAAGAAATAAATATTCATAGCACGTGTTCAAAGTATGTCGACATCCTAACTTTGTATGTTCTCTTTCACACTTACAACCTTGAGCCGATTTGCCACACTTCCAAACAAGTTTAGAATTGGTTCATCTGACTTTCAAGAACTATGCGATTGATCAAATAACATTCAATCACAATCATGGGTTTAACGGTTTTACCAAAACAAGTTTCGGTTCTACCTTCCATGTGAGTATTGTGCATAGTCACACTAGCTTTCCAAAATCTCGGTTGACTAGGTACTAGGATCGGTTCCCAATATATATATGGTATCTAACTTATATGTGTTTCACATGTCCATAGGATCGGTTCCCCTTGCCTAAAAACGTGTTGCACATGTTCAGGATCGGTTCCCCTTCGCTATAAACCTTGTTGCACCTCATACAAGGATCGGTTCCCCTTTTGTGATGGACTCGCACCTCTTACTAGGATCTGTTCCCCTTTCCCGTATTTGGTCAGACAGAAAATCACAAACCCGATCATACCATCTTAGTGATTACTTAAGATCGGTTTTACTAATAAAAGTCATACCGATACATAAGTCAGGCCTTTGTGAATAAATCTACCAAGAACACAACAATTCGTGAACGGTTATACTCAGTCTTGGGAGGTCTGGTGATTCAGAAACTGATTTTTTGCAGGTTTTAACTCTTGATTTCCAAAACGGTTTTTGTACTTAATATTCTCTAATTAACTCTATTAATTTTTGCAATTATATTGTTACCGTTTCGATCGTTATGGAGGATTTTCGTTGAGCTATTTATGTCGACTCATTTGACGGTACCTTTATTCCGCGTTGGTCATACGATTTATTGTCCACATGTTAGACTCAAAGAAAACAAAAAGATAAACCGCAATTATCTAGTTTCACACCAACGGTACTGGGTAGAGCTTCAATCCCAAAGAAGACTTTAAACAGAGGACGTAAGAGATTTCGCCTAATTAGGTTACTCTCCTCTCCGAATAGATCTACAATGAATAACAACACAACAAAGAGGAAGTCCGTTGTTACGAAGATTAGTTTGCTAGAAAGGAAAACTTCAAGTATTTATAGACAAGGAAGTTTGGACACCAAGGAATTTCCAAAACCGAAAATATTCTCAAGATATTCATTAAAACACCAATTCGGTTTCCATAATTCCCCGGAAATGCTTTGTTCAAAAATAATGATCGAAATCTCTCGGAAAATCTCTAATAAGTAAATGCACATTACTAATTCTTATTTCCCTACAAAATGAAGTTAAATATCTTAATTAAAAGATTCTTAAGTTATTTATGTTTCGATCCTGGGATTCTCTTCCTTAGCTATTAAGGAATAACTTTGAACAATTAAAGAAATAAATATTCATAGCACGTGTTCAAAGTATGTCGACATCCTAACTTTGTATGTTCTCTTCACACTTACAACCTTGAGCCGATTTGCCACACTTCCAAACAAGTTTAGAATTGGTTCATCCCGACTTTCAAGAACTATGCGATTGATCAAATAACATTCAATCACAATCATGGGTTTAACGGTTTTACCAAAACAAGTTTCGGTTCTACCTTCCATGTGAGTATTGTGCATAGTCACACTAGCTTTCCAAAATCGGTTGACTAGGTACTAGGATCGGTTCCCGTATATATATGGTATCTAACTTATATGTGTTTCACATGTCCATAGGATCGGTTCCCCTTGCCTAAAAACGTGTTGCACATGTTCATAGGATCGGTTCCTCTTCTCGCTATAAACCTTGTTGCACCTCAACAAGGATCGTTCCCTTGTGATGGACTGCACCTCTTACTAGGATCTGTTCCCCTTTCCCGTATTTGGTCAGACAGAAAATCACAAACCCGATCATACCATCTTAGTGATTACTTAAGATCGGTTTTACTAATAAAAGTCATACCGATACATAAGTCAGGCCTTTGTGAATAAATCTACCAAGAACACAACAATTAGGTGGAACGGTTATACTCGGTCCTTGGGAGGTCCGTGATTCGAAACCGATTTTTTGCAGAGTTTTAACTCTTGATTTCCAAAACGGTTTTTGTACTTAATATTCTCTAATTAACTCTATTAATTTTTGGTAATTATATTGTTACCGTTTTCGACCGTTATGGAGGATTTTCGTTTGAGCTATTTATCTCGAGTCATTTGACGGTACCTTTATTCCGTTGGTCATACGATTTATTGTCCACATGTTAGACTCAAAGAAAACAAAAGATAAACCGCAATTATCTAGTTTCACACCAACGGTACTCGTAGAGCTTCTCAATCCCAAAGAAGACTTTAAACAGAGCGGACGTAAGAGATTTCGCCTAATTAGGTTACTCTCCTCTCCGAATAGACGGCTACAACAGTAACAACACAACAAAGAGGAAGTCTGTTGTTACGAAGATTAGTTTGCTAGAAAGGAAAACTTCAAGTATTTATAGACAAGGAAGTTTGGACACCAAGGAATTTCCAAAACCGAAAATATTCTCAAGATATTCATTAAAGCACCAATTCGGTTTCCATAATTCCTGGAAATGCTTTGTTCAAAAATAATGATCGAATCTCGGAAAATATCTAATAAGTAAATGCACATTACTAATTCTTATTTCCCTACAAAATGAAGTTAAATATCTTAATTAAAAGATTCTTAACTTATTTATGTTTCGATCCTGGGATTCTCTCTTCCCTTAGCTATTAAGGAATAACTTTGAACAATTAAAGAAATAAATATTCATAAAGACGTGTTCAAAGTATGTCGACATCCTAACTTTGTATGTTCTCTTTCACACTTACAACCTTGAGCCGATTTGCCACACTTCCAAACAAGTTTAGAATTGGTTCATCTGACTTTCAAGAACTATGCGATTGATCAAATAACATTCAATCACAATCATGGGTTTAACGGTTTTACCAAAACAAGTTTCTTGTTCTACCTTCCATGTGAGTATTGTGCATAGTCACACTAGCTTTCCAAAATTCGGTTGACTAGGTACTAGGATCGGTTCCCCGTATATATATGGTATCTAACTTATATGTGTTTCACATGTCCATAGGATCGGTTCCCCTTTGCCTAAAAACGTGTTGCACATGTTCATAGGATCGGTTCCCCTTCTCGCTATAAACCTTGTTGCACCTCATACAAGGATCGGTTCCCCTTGTGATGGACTCGCACCTCTTACTAGGATCTGCCCCCTTCCCCGTATTTGGTCAGACAGAAAATCACAAACCCGATCATACCATCTTAGTGATTACTTAAGATCGGTTTTACTAATAAAAGTCATACCGATACATAAGTCAGGCCTTTGTGAATAAATCTACCAAGAACACAACAATTCGTGAACGGTTATACTCAGTCTTGGGAGGTCTGGTGATTCAGAAACTGATTTTTTGGTGTTTTAACTCCTTGATTTCCAAAACGGTTTTGTACTTTAATATTCTCTAATTAACTCTATTAATTTTTGCAATTATATTGTTACCGTTTTAAATCATATGGAGGATTTTCAAAGAGCTATTTATGTCTCATTTGACGGTACCTTTATTCCACACACATACGATTTATTGTCCACATGTTAGACTCAAAGAAAACAAAGATAAAAACCAATTATCTAGTTTCACACCAACGTACTCGTAGAGCTTCTCAATCCCAAAGAAGACTTTAAACGAGAGCGGACGTAAGAGATTTCGCCTAATTAGGTTACTCTCCTCTCCGAATAGACGTTACAACAGTAACAACACAACAAAGAGGAAGTCTGTTGTTACGAAGATTAGTTTGCTAGAAAGGAAAACTTCAAGTATTTATAGACAAGGAAGTTTGGACACCAAGGAATTTCCAAAACCGAAAATATTCTCAAGATATTCATTAAAACACCAATTCGGTTTCCATAATTCCCGAAATGCTTTGTTCAAAAATAATGATCGAAATCTCTGGAAAATCTCTAATAAGTAAATGCACATTACTAATTCTTATTTCCCTACAAAATGAAGTTAAATATCTTAATTAAAAGATTCTTAAGTTATTTATGTTTCGATCCTTGGATTCTCTTCCTTAGCTATTAAGGAATAACTTTGAACAATTAAAGAAATAAATATTCATAGCACGTGTTCAAAGTATGTCGACATCCTAACTGTATGTTCTCTTTCACACTTACAACCTTGAGCCGATTTGCCACACTTCCAAACAAGTTTAGAATTGGTTCATCTGACTTTCAAGAACTATGCGATTGATCAAATAACATTCAATCACAATCATGGGTTTAACGGTTTTACCAAAACAAGTTTCGGTTCTACCTTCCATGTGAGTATTGTGCATAGTCACACTAGCTTTCCAAAATTCGGTTGACTAGGTACTAGGATCGGTTCCCCGTATATATATGGTATCTAACTTATATGTGTTTCACATGTCCATAGGATCGGTTCCCCTTTGCCTAAAACCGTGTTGCACATGTTCATAGGATCGGTTCCCCTTTCTGCTATAAACCTTGTTGCACCTCATACAAGGATCGGTTCCCTTTGTGATGGACTGCACCTCTTACTAGGATCCTGTTCCCCTTTCCGTATTTGGTCGGACAGTAAAATCACAAACCCGATCCCCTACCATCTTAGTGATTACTTAAGATCGGTTTGCTAATAAAAGTCATACCGATACATAAGTCAGGCCTTTGTGAATAAATCTACCAAGAACACAACAATTCGTGAACGGTTATACTCAGTCTTGGGAGGTCTGGTGATTCAGAAACTGATTTTTTGCAGGTTTTAACTCTTGATTTCCAAAACGGTTTTTGTACTTAATATTCTCTAATTAACTCTATTAATTTTTGGTAATTATATTGTTACCGTTTTCTGACTGTTATGGAGGATTTTCAGTGAGCTATTTATGTCGAGTCATTTGACGGTACCTTTATTCCGCGTTGGTCATACGATTTATTGTCCACATGTTAGACTCAAAGAAAACAAAAGATAAACCGCAATTATCTAGTTTCACACCAACGGTACTCGTAGAGCTTCTCAATCCCAAAGAAGACTTTAAACAGAGCGGACGTAAGAGATTTCGCCTAATTAGGTTACTCTCCTCTCCGAATAGACGGCTACAACAGTAACAACACAACAAAGAGGAAGTCTGTTGTTACGAAGATTAGTTTGCTAGAAAGGAAAACTTAAAGTATTTATAGACAAGGAAGTTTGGACACCAAGGAATTTCCAAAACCGAAAATATTCTCAAGATATTCATTAAAGCACCAATTCGGTTTCCATAATTCCTGGAAATGCTTTGTTCAAAAATACTGATCGAAATCTCTCGGAAAATCTCTAATAAGTAAATGCACATTACTAATTCTTATTTCCCTACAAAATGAAGTTAAATATCTTAATTAAAAGATTCTTAACTTATTTATGTTTCGATCCTGGGATTCTCTTCCCTTAGCTATTAAGGAATAACTTTGAACAATTAAAGAAATAAATATTCATAGCACGTGTTCAAAGTATGTCGACATCCTAACTTTGTATGTTCTCTTTCACACTTACAACCTTGAGCCGATTTGCCACACTTCCAAACAAGTTTAGAATTGGTTCATCGACTTTCAAAACTATGCGATTGATCAAATAACATTCAATCACAATCATGGGTTTAACGGTTTTACCAAAACAAGTTTCGGTTCTACCTTCCATGTGAGTATTGTGCATAGTCACACTAGCTTTCCAAAATTCGGTTGACTAGGTACTAGGATCGGTTCCCCATATATATATGGTATCTAACTTATATGTGTTTCACATGTCCATAGGATCGGTTCCCCTTTGCCTAAAAACGTGTTCCACATGTTCATAGGATCGGTTCCCCTTTCTGCTATAAACCTTGTTGCACTCTCATACAAGATCGGTTCCCCTTTGTGATGGACTGCACCTCTTACTAGGATCTGTTCCCCTTTCCCGTATTTGGTCAGACAGAAAATCACAAACCCAATCATACCATCTTAGTGATTACTTAAGATCGGTTTTGCTAATAAAAGTCATACCGATACATAAGTCAGGCCTTTGTGAATAAATCTACCAAGAACACAACAATTCGTGAACGGTTATACTCAGTCTTGGGAGGTCTGGTGATTCAGAAACTGATTTTTTGCAGGTTTTAACTCTTGATTTCCAAAACGGTTTTTGTACTTAATATTCTCTAATTAACTCTATTAATTTTTGGTAATTATATTGTTACCGTTTCGACTCATGGAGGATTTTCAGTGAGCTATTTATGTCGAGTCATTTGACGGTACCTTTATTCCGCGTTGGTCATACGATTTATTGTCCACATGTTAGACTCAAAGAAAACAAAAGATAAACCGCAATTATCTAGTTTCACACCAACGGTACTCGTAGAGCTTCTCAATCCCAAAGAAGACTTTAAACGAGAGCGGACGTAAGAGATTTCGCCTAATTAGGTTACTCTCCTCTCGAGATAGACGGCTACAACAGTAACAACACAACAAAGAGGAAGTCTGTTGTTACGAAGATTAGTTTGCTAGAAAGGAAAACTTCAAGTATTTATAGACAAGGAAGTTTGGACACCAAGGAATTTCCAAAACCGAAAATATTCTCAAGATATTCATTAAAGCACCAATTCGGTTTCCATAATTCCTGGAAATGCTTTGTTCAAAAATAATGATCGAAATCTCTCGGAAAATCTCTAATAAGTAAATGCACATTACTAATTCTTATTTCCCTACAAAATGAAGTTAAATATCTTAATTAAAAGATTCTTAAGTTATTTATGTTTCGATCCTGGGATTCTCTTCCCTTAGCTATTAAGGAATAACTTTGAACAATTAAAGAAATAAATATTCATAGCACGTGTTCAAAGTATGTCGACATCCTAACTTTGTATGTTCTCTTTCACACTTACAACCTTGCGCCGTTGCCACACTTCCAAACAAGTTTAGAATTGGTTCATCGACTTCAAAGAACTATGCGATTGATCAAATAACATTCAATCACAATCATGGGTTTAACGGTTTTACCAAAACAAGTTTCGGTTCTACCTTCCATGTGAGTATTGTGCATAGTCACACTAGCTTTCCAAAATTCGGTTGACTAGGTACTAGGATCGGTTCCCCATATATATATGGTATCTAACTTATATGTGTTTCACATGTCCATAGGATCGGTTCCCCTTTGCCTAAAAACGTGTTGCACATGTTCATAGGATCGGTTCCCCTTTCTGCTATAAACCTTGTTGCACCTCATACAAGGATCGGTTCCCCTTTGTGATGGACTGCACCTCTTACTAGGATCTGTTCCCCTTTCCCGTATTTGGTCAGACAGAAAATCACAAACCCGATCATACCATCTTAGTGATTACTTAAGATCGGTTTTGCTAATAAAAGTCATACCGATACATAAGTCAGGCCTTTGTGAATAAATCTACCAAGAACACAACAATTCGTGAACGGTTATACTCAGTCTTGGGAGGTCTGGTGATTCAGAAACTGATTTTTTGCAGGTTTTAACTCTTGATTTCCAAAACGGTTTTTTGTACTTAATATTCTCTAATTAACTCTATTAATTTTGGTAATTATATTGTTAGTTTTACTGTTATGGAGGATTTTCGGTGAGCACTAATTACGAATTTATATTCATTAAAACCGTATTGATTTCTTTTGAGTTATAAAAGAACAGTTTTAGAAGATGAAACATGTTGTTTTTCATCTATTTTTGAGTACCGAGCAAGTGAAGAAAGAGTACTTGTTGGTTCGATTTCTCATAGTGCGGAGAAATCGAATAAGAGAGTTATCAGCTGTTTTATCCCATAGGTGTTCGACAATTTTTTGACTGTTAGCACAATCAAGAGGCAGAGTCGCGAAATACCTTAAAGATAGCGACCTAGTCCGCGACTCAGCTGTTTGAGATCCGATTTCATTATTTCTTCATTGTTTCCAACATTAACTTGACATGTATGGAAGGAAAGGGTGTTTGACAGTTAATTAATAGAGATATTTCAAATTACGAACACAGACGATCTCTTAACTGTAGGGTAACTCAAGAATAAGATAAAAGAGTCTGATGCAGTTACTAGTCATTCTCTTTAGTATTGCATTAATTCCTATTTAAGCTATTCATGTTGAAGCCTTTGGTAGCCGCTATCATCACTGAAACATTTTCCAATATTCCCTTTTTGTTCTTGAAACCACCTACAAAGTGACGATTTTCTTTTTTCATCTTTCGCTTCTGTATTTTGATTATCTCCGGGGTTCTTAGTCGACCCTGACTTTGAATCACCTGCAGATTGTGTTGTTGTCTCGACTGAACCAGGAGGAATTTCCTTCTTTTCTCTAGAATCTGTTGTTTTTTCCTCCTCAATGGGTACCTGGATTATTACACGACAATGCATGTTATTTCGTAGGATATATTTTAGATCATTCATTACTGATACATCATGATTTAAAATAAGAGTAACCTATATTTTTAGTTACTCATCGTGATTTAATTACCTGAAGAGATTTTACTATCTCCATAACGCAAATGATCTCTACTTTAATATAACAAACATCATCAATGATAAATCCCTTTTTGGGGTGAAGCAGTTCTGTAAGACGCATTGTTTCACCCAGTATCGACGACTTTGCACGCATTTCGCATTCTACAACTAAGGAATTAAAACAACAAAATATAATCAGAAATTCATGTATACCAAAATAAACAAAACCCTTCACCATATGTTAATTAAAAATAGTGAAGATATGAAATACCATATTTTCTGGTCTTGTTTCTATCTCTTTGATTGATAACCGACAAACTGAACTCCACATTCCATGATCCTGTGCCCCAAGGGGCAAGGCCTATTACAAATCGTCTTCCATTCCATCTTGAAACCGATCCTTTTAGTGTTTTGTAAGTTCCATGCCGCCCTTTTGGATCAATACTCAATTGCCTTGTTACAAAAGAATAAGACAACTTAATTATATGATTCCACAAAAGCTTATAAAAAGATGCAAGAATCGCAAAAGGAAGAAATCGAGACATAAAGACATACCAGTCAACACCACATGATGCAGAGAAAACTTCAGAGTAATGTGTTTTACTATTCAGACTAGAAAAGTTTTCAATCTTCCATACGTATTTATTCGAACTAGCGGAAGTACTCATGACTATTCCATTGATTCCGAAAACAGATTTCTTTTTCTCTTTTTTTAACTCTGATAATTTTGCCTAAAATAAAAAGAAAAAAAAAAAAACTAGAGTTATTTATAGAAGAACTGCACAAAATTGGATTCCAAATGGGATACTGTTTTGTATTCAGTTGAGAACTATCTGATACCTAGCATGGTTGTGGTTTTTGATCGATTCAACAAGTATATGGGTGTTTGGTTTTTAGAGTTCTTGCCAAACAAGGATCCCTTTGGCCAAAAGATTAACTAGCTAGGGGCGGCATGGTCACGGTTTATCATGGATTGCTACGAACATATAATGCTTAGGATTTTTACACTGTTGTTTTTTCTTTAAGTTTGACAACTTCGGCATGAATAGAGCATATTAATATCTTAATCGACTCAGCCAGAGATTTCCCACAACAGAGCATACTACGGTGAAATTGCTGCAAGTTCGTTTGACGGAGAGGAGGATGAGGCTTGCTCTAACTGCGACTTCTGCTTCTTTGCTTTCCTGTTTTCTTTGAACTCCGTGTAGAAGTAAGAGATGAAACCCCAGAGTGAGAGGAACAAAGGGATGCCTTTCTCAGCTTTGAAACTCTCACGGAAGAATATAATAGCTAGGATCTCTGTAGCAGGTAACAAGATAGCAGTGATAACACCAGCGAACAAAGACGTAGAACAGAAGATAACTCCCTACTGTACCCACAAAGGACACCTGCCAAATGATGGCATTGGCTACGAGAACCACGTAATATTTAATCTTCCCGAGATCGTATGCTTCTGCTTCTCTTTAGATTACCTGATACAGAGGTTACAAATTCAGTAGCAGTATCGACATCGAAACATCAAAATATGCACCGGAAATCCTACTCATGCCGGGTAAAATATCAATGAAAATGGAGAGACATAAGAAATTATGAAATTTAATTAAGTCTCCAAAGTTATCTTCCTATATATCTCATCACCTTTGCCTAGTAATTACTTTTACCTCTAGGTTATGAAATTTTACCAAAAATTTAAGGTGGCCTCAGCATACACTGATCGTTCATTGGCCATGTTTGGATTGATGAAAATCAAGGTATAGAGAGAGAGCAGAAGGAAGAAACGCGGAACAACAGAGAGTGCTACATTGTGTTTTTCTGGATTCTCACCAAATTCATTAACAAGAAAACATTGCCTTTATAGGCAGTACAATGATGTTAGCACTAAGCCATTAACACTTACATGCTCAACACACTCCTAACTAACAGGACCTTACAACCCATGACTACTAACATGAAAACAACCCTAAAGACTAGGAACCACTAACATAGTTATACCACTCTCCACAATAACCACTAACAATATGCTAACCGTGTAAATAGTACTTACAAAAGACCAAGTCTAAGACTTACTAGAGTTTGAGTTTAACCAAAACTCTAACATGGATTAACATTATATGAAACCTAAGATCTTAAACCATTCCATATGCCAGTCACACTAGAATAGTTAACATTGTCCTCATGATCATGTCATATCATAATCGTTAGACTACTCATAAATATATAGAAAAAAATCAAGCGGGTAACGGGTTACAAAGCCAAAAATCTGGTTAGAGAATTCAGAAGGTTTAATACCTGAAAGTCATTGTTGGCAAGCATCCCAATGGTGCAGAAAAGAGTAGCATAAAAAGCCATAACAATCTGCAATTCAATCACTAAACTGTAAGTTATGGTTTGTTTTGATTTCTTGTACAGTAACTCCACCAAGGGTAGCAGTAATCCGGTGATCACTGAGGCTACAATCGTGATAAAGAAACCCAAGTAGTAATCTTTGTTGGACTCATTTATGGGTCTATCGCCATTCGAGTGGACACCAAGAAGTACTGCTCCAACAGTCAACAACACAACGTACGGCATTCACCGAATAGGAAGTGAACTTTTGCTTAACAATAAAAAAGGCGAATCCAGCCGTGAAGGACAAATGCGTTGCCATAATTAGGGAAGATGTCGAAACGGGTAAAAGAAAAACCCCATAAGCATATACATAATCTGATAAGCCAATAAAGAGGCCTATGAAAGCACTAGCTATGAAGAGAGGTTTTGTGATGGTGAAGAATTTTTCTGGTTTTTCGTCTTGGCCATTATTGATACAGCTGTGTTTGAGGAGAAATTTAGAAAGACATGGGGGAAGAATTAAGATTGGCCAGCCTGCTGTCACTAGCCAACTCGAAAACCATATTCGCTTACCACCTTGAATGAAGTAGAGGCGTAGTATTAGTGGACCACTGGTGTTGCCAGAATTATATAGATGCCATTATATCTTCATTGTCAAGATTTCAAGACTAATATACCACTTTTTTTGAGTGATAGCTTTTGAACAAGCATCTCCTAATCATAAATTAATATAGCAATGGGTATAAGCGCATCATTTGTGTAAGCTCGATTGTAACTTTAACAAGAATAGAGCACATGCTCATGGCAATTATCACCGAAGAGCAGCAGTAGTTTTGGTAGAAAGTTAAAAGTTAAAACGATTAACCCGGCTCATCTGCAAGTGGGGAGGGCACACATCCAATACAATAATTATTGCGTAACCTACTCTATGCACTTTTCAAACCACTTGCGAATTCGACTTGCAGAAATCTTCTTTCCTTGAGGACTTTGTAGTTGTCTTTGTACCATCACCTTTTTCATTTTCAAAGTTTGACAATGACATAGATTTAAGTTTGTCTGGCTGCGAAAATAAATTGGCAGTGAGAAGACATATATCTACCGAATGTGTCATGATCCAAAATAATTCAAGAACCATAATGAGGATCACCAGGGCCGGCCCTGCAATACAAGTAGTAAAGCCTTTTTTGGGGCCAAAACTTTGGTTTTCTACACTTTGGGACAAAAAAAATAATGTTCACGTACGTGGACCTGCTTTTCATTTTGGTCATTATCATTGTGCATCTTGTACATGCCACTTTTCATTTTAGAAGTGCAGACGTGCAATTTTATTTATTTTGCTAGGAATTACATTCAAAATTTACCCCTTAAACTTCACTAGGGATTTCTTTGTGGCTAATAGGCACCTTATCCTGATTCTTCTTCTTCTTTGTTTGTCTATATTCGCCATAGAAATAAGAAGCAAAACCCCATATAGATAAAGCTAATGACATTCCCTTTTCTGCACTGAATTTCTCATGGAAGAAAATAATTGCAAAGACTTGTTGAACAGGAATGAGAAGTGTCACAAGAATTCCGGTGAATAGAGATGTTGCATAAAATATTACACCCAAGTATCCTACAATGGATAATTGTATCAGTATGCTTGTAAATACTAGCACCATGTAATACTTTGTTTCTCCAAGTCCATACTCGTTCGCTTCTCTGCTTATCGCCTAAAAATGCATAAACAAAAACAAGTAATTGTTAAACACAGCGAATATTCCTTGAAATTAAGATAGATGGGATTCCACCGAGTCAAAATAAGTCGCATATTGAGGCACATTTGAAAGAAATTTTTTTTACCTGAAAGTCCTTATTGATCAACATGCCAATTGTGCTAAAAACCGTAGCGAACAAAGAAACTAAAAACTGCATTTGCATCACTAAATCATAAGTTATAACTTTGGAAGCATTTGCGTACACAAACTCGATCAGAGGCAGCATAAATCCAAGAAGCGCAGCACCACCGAGAGTCATAAAGAAACCCAAGAAGTATAGAGCCTTTGAAACACCAATTGGTTTATCACTACTAGTATGAAAAGCCAAAATAACAGCACCAAGAGTTAACAACACGACCGAATTAATGGAATACGGCGTAAACTTCTGCTTAACAAGAATCAAAGCAAATACAGCAGTAAAAGCTAGTTGAGTAGACATTAGTAGTGATGCAACTGAAACGGGTAGATAACTGTAGCCAACAGCAAACAGAAAACTATCTAAACCAGTAATAATACCCACAATAACACTCCATATGAAGAGTTTACGTGACAGAAGAAACCCTGGTTTTACATGATCATTATTTGTTGATTGGGATTGAGAATGAAATTTGGATTTTGATTTAAACCATGAAACCATGAGAGGAATGAGAAGAATCGGAAAAGATGAAGTTTGCAACCAGCTTGACAACCATTTTCTTTGACCACCATGTAAGTAGTAAAGCCTTAGCATCATTGGACCTCCTACTTGTCCTACTGATAAGAGTATGCAATTCACTATCAGAAGCAAGAGTTTCATTTTCTTCTTCTTCTTTGTTTCTTTCTCTTGTTGATGGTGTTGTTCATGACTGCTGTCGCTGTTTAGTACCACTCTTTTCATGGTGCTCTCGTTTTCCATACTCAAATATGATTGACTTAATTGAAGGTTTTGGCTATGATTCTACTTAGTTAATTTTGAATATTTTTGCTGCTGTTACTATAAATACTAAGCAGCTGCGTCATTCCACCTACTGCGGAGATCCCCTTTAAGACTTTTATTTTGTTTGCATGATTCCTTCCAAGACTTTGAATTTGTTTGTATGATTAATTTACCTTTTTAGTTTTCAAAGTTGGACAACCGCATACATTCCGAGGAAATACACAAAACTGTGATGCATTTCTTCCAAAAAAAAGTGAATGATCTCAAAAATGTGCATTTCTTTCGAGGAAATACACAAACATCATAAGATGAATTTCTATAGTGAAAATGTGCATTTCTTTCGAGGAAATACACAAACATCATAAGATGAATTTCTATAGTGACATCGTAAGTTCCTTTTCGAAAAGACGAATTTCTTAAGAGTGTGCTACTCATCTGAACATCGTAAATAAATACCTTATTACAACAAGTAATCGGAGCCAAGTCGATGGTTTCATCACCTAATAGCTTTACCAGATTACTATAGTGACATCGTCTGACAGACTAACATTTTAGACACTTCCAAAATTATTTTTATGATTTTGGGGTGTTGTGCATAATTAGAGATGCTCTTAACATGTTTGTTATTTTTATGAGTTTGGGATCTTCTGCGTAGTTAGAGATGCCATTAACATGTCATGGCTTCCGAAAAGCTAACAGTCAGAAGATAAATATTTCAAGTGCACTCCAAATTCGATAAATATTTCAAGTGCGCTCACTGAAACATGATAAATAAATGACTTTACCACTGTGATATAGTAGCATCCCCGAGGACCTTGACATACCAAAATGTTGGACAAACAATTTCAAGGTCTTATCAACGCGTAGTATGTCAATGGCTGGATGGCACTTTCACAGCCGCCCCTGGATACTGTTTTCCGTAGTTGTCCCCATAATTATTAAATTGGCCCCTTGTCCACTCACCCACGTTATACATGTGGTGTGACCAAAGACACGACAAACAATCACGTGAACTTTCACCGAAATAGACTTGAATTACCCCCGTCTTTTCTTAAAATGACATAACTATCCGGTCAAACCAATTAGACCCCACCACACTAAAAGTTGAATTCGCATCATAGTGTTGCCCAGATCAGAAGGAACCAAAAAGAGTTTGTGCATTCAGATCAACAAAATGGATACTGTCAAGAGAAAATATCTTATGCTGTTCAATTCCGTCTTGTTAGCAATTGGTGCCACTGGCGGTCCGCTTCTTCTCCGTCTCTACTTCGTTCGTGGCGGTAAGAGGATATGGCTTTCGAGTGCACTAGGAAGTGCAGGTTGGCCGATCTTAATCCTCCCTCTATCCCTCTCCTACATCTTCAAACGCGGCGGTGGTGGCGAAACAGTCAAATTTTTCACCATCACACCACCTCTGATCATATTTAGCGCTTTTATCGGTCTGCTCTTGGGGTTAAACGATTACTTGTACACTCGTGGGGTTTCACTTCTCCCGGTATCGACATCTACACTGATTATGTCGACTCATTTGGCATTCACGGCTGGTTTCGCGTTTGTTCTTGTGAAACAGAAATTCACTCCTTATTCAATAAATGCAGTTGTGTTATTAACAGTCGGATCTGTACTTCTTGGTCTTCATTCGAATGGTGATAAACCCGTGAATCAGTCGAACAAAGATTACTATTTCGGATTCTTTCTCACGGTTGGAGCTTCTGTGATCAGCGGATTGTTGTTCCCGTTGGCGGAGTTGATGTATATTAAAGCTAAGCAAGCCTTAACTTACAGTTTAGTGATAGAAATGCAGATTGTGACGGCTCTGGTTGCTTCTCTTTTCTGCATTGTTGGGATGATTATCAGCAATGACTTCAAGGTACATATCAACCAACTTCTTCTGAAATTTTCTTACCACAATTCACCGGTAGCTTAAGTTCTTACCGGTAAAACTATAGCAGAATGGATAGATATAATTTACATAAATATATTACATACAAACTGTTTTTGTTTTGCCTCGATTAAACTTATAATTTCCGGTAAAGATTTCCATAAACAATCCCATTTCAAAGATACAGATAGATTCTGTGAAATGCTACTTTTCTTAATTTTAATTAGTAGTTGTAGTGCCCTTCTCTTTTTGAAAATTATTGCCCTGTTTGGCGCTTGTTGCTTAGATCATCCAGAGATAGTTGGTTAATTTAATTAGTAGTTTCATTGCGGTTGTAAGTTGTTGCGAAACGTGATCTTTGCATTGCTTGTGTCCGGCATTATGTAATTTGGACGTTGATATATATTTCAATTGAATCAGGCAATTCCAAGAGAAGGTAAAGAGTACGAGCTCGGGGAGGTCAAGTATTACATAGTGCTGGTAGCTATTGCCATTATGTGGCAGATTTACTTCGTCGGAACAGCAGGAGTTATCTTCTGTTCGACATCTTTGCTTGCTGGTATTATCACCGCCGTAATACTACCGGTTACGGAGATCCTATCCGTCGTGTTCTACCATGAGAGTTTCAAATCGGAAAAGGGTATTGCCTTATTCCTCTCATTCTGGGGTCTCATCTCTTACTTGTATGGTGACTATAGAGAAGACGTGAAATTGAAGGAGGCGCAGAAGCAAAGTTTGGAATTAGAGCGAGACCAAAACCTCCCTCCTTTAACCAACTTGCAGTAATTTAATATAGGATCATTTATTTTCTTGCAAAGTTTTTTCTTGTAATTGATTCCGCATTGACTTGGTTGACCATCCGATTCAATGTTGAAAATACATAGAAGCCAAACATGTTGTTACCCATATTCTTTGACCACCATATGTAAGATATATTCCTATCAGTGATGGATCTCCAACTTGTCCTATTGATAGAAGTATATATGCAGTTCGTAATATTTTTTAGCCTTTGGTGTTCTTGAGTAGTATTTGTACAATTTTTAAATTTAATCGAAAAGACACTCTTCGGGCACGATAAACCGATTCGGAGGACTCTATAATGCAAAGGTATACTCCTTGTTGTACCTCTTTCATTGCAAATTAAGAGACAACCTTGGTCCTTAAGTTTTATGGCCATAAGATATTGCATCAAACAATAGTCCCAAATTATCAAATGCCAGTTAAGCGTGAAGAGAAACTTAGTCAGCTAATGAGGGACTTTTTATGATGCTCTACAAGAGAAAACAAAAAAGAAGATTAATTATGTGGCATGGAAGAAATTGTGTAGACCTAACGAGTAAGGAGGATTAGCTGTAAGAAGTTAACTGAACTCTGAATCATGAACCATTCCGACATGAAAACATCTGGATAAAAAATGTTCCACCAACTTTAATGAACTCTGGACTTTTTTATACTGGATCTGGTCCTTTCCTCCTCTCCCCCCCTCTAATCATCAATCTCGCTCTGTTTCCAATTCTATGGAATCTCCTACCCCAAACTGGAGTGATGTAGCTAATCGATCAAAACAGGTGCCATCTAGTTCTTCAGCTGGGTTGAGTTATCGCCCTCCTACAGTGGTTGATGGTGTTACGGTTGCGGCGATTAAGGATACTGACATTGCTAATCACATGGAGGGTTGTGAAAAGCTAGTTGTAGGTGGGTTTGTGGGGCGTAAGTTTCCATTTAACTATGTGAAGAACTCTCTCGAAAGAGCTTGGAGACTCAAAGGTAATCTTTCTATGACTCTTCATGGTGAGAAAGCTTTCATTCTCAATTTCTCTCTTGATGAAGACAGATTGTTAGCTCTTGAATATGGACCTGTGTTCATTTCTGGAAGTCCATTCTTTGTTCGTCCTTGGCAACCATTTATTGAAGATGAATTAGAATCCATCCAAACTGTTCCGATTTGGATGACTATTAGAGGTGTTCCTCTTCATGCCTTCAACCCTGAAGGGCTTAGTATAATTGCAAGTGTTGTTGGTAAACCATTAATGTTGGATGGTCCTACTGCAGCTAGGACAAGGATGGCTTATGCCAGGGTATGTGTGGAAATTAACCCTAAGACTGAGCTAAAGAAGACAATCCCTGTAATTTTTGAGAATGGGAGGAAGTGCACTGTCAGTGTGGATTATGTGTGGAAACCCCCTCAGTGTTCCGTGTGTTCGACGTTTTGCCATAATGAAACCAAATGCCCAAAGAGAGTGACAGCTCCTCCTCCTGCTGTGACTTACGTTCCTCAGGTTAAAGAGAAGGTTAGCCCTACTATTCCGAGACAACAAGATACGGTAAGGCAAGGTTTACCAAATGTTGAGAAAGAGTGGTCCCCTGTAACTCATAAAAGGAAGTCTATGAAACAGCAAAGTGAATTGAAAACTAAGGATTCGAGTCGATTATGCAGATTCTCCGATGTACCCTCCTGGGTTTGAGCCTCTGTTAGGACTCAGTCCTCAAAACTCATTCTCACCGCTTCTCAAGAAGTAGTTGCCAAGAAGTGGTACAAGAACCACATAGAGATCAAGCCATGAAGGAAATCACAAACATTTGTGGGGGTGGTAATTCCTCTATGGGGCTGGTTGGTTTTGAACAAATTAGAGATGTGTTTATGAACACGCTCACAAGGCTCTACAAGCAAGAAATGGGAGTGTTCCTAGTATGGGGGTTAGAGGCACCGACCTTAAGAAAACAAAGTTGGTTAGGGCAATCTCCTTCAAGACTTGCCATTCATGATTAATATAAAGAGATGGAACACTAGAGGGCTCAATGACCCTCTAAAGCAAGTGGAGGTAAGGAATCTTCTTCGCTTGCAGAACATTAAGATTTGTGGTTTAGTTGAAACTCGTGTTCAGGTTAACAATAAGGATAGTGTAAGGAATAATATTCAGCCTACCTGGTCTTATTTGGACAATTATGAACATCATGGTCTTGGTCGCATCTGGTTGATGTGGGACCCTAATTGGGTTAGAGTTCACATGTTGTGTAGTTCTGATCAATTTATTTTTGCTAGAGCCTCTATTCAAAATGGTCCTTGGTTCATTCTCACCATTGTCTATGGGCACAATGCTGAAGACTTAAGAGTACATTTATGGAACAGGATTGCTAGTTTTGCTTCTACTAATGACCTGCCATGGTGTGTAATGGGTGACTTTAATGCTTGTTTGTTCTCTCATGAGAAGGAAGGAGGTGCTACCTTAACTACTTCTCAACTTAGCAATTTTCAAGAGTGTGTTCAAGATGCTCAGTTGTTTGACTGCCCCTATGTGGGCTGTTTTTTCACTTGGAATAATAAGCAGGACGCTCTATCAAGAATCACTTGCAAGTTGGACAGAGTTATGGTTAATTTGCAGTGGCTAAGCCTGTTTCCTGACTCTGTTACAGATTTCCTCCCTAGTGGTGTTTCTGATCACTCCCCCATGATTCTAAGCGTGTTCTCTGGAAGAGGAACTGGCCCTAAAGCTTTCAGGTATTTTAACACTTGGGCTGAAGAGGAAGATTTCTTAGCAGTTGTGGAGGAGGCTTGGAAGTTAGAAGTACAGGGTACTCCCACGTTCAGGTTTGTTTCTAGATTGAAGAATGTAAAGCAGTATTTAATAGCCTGGAGGAAGAGAAAGTTTACCAACTATAGTGCCCAAGTTGGAACAGCTAAGGCCAATCTCGAGAATGTGCAAAAAAACTTACAGATCAACCCCTTCCCGCCCGTCCAATATTGTTTACGAAAGGACTCAGTCCCGGGATTATGCTAAAAAGATGAGATATGAGAGTCCATGAAGAAACAACAGTCTAGAGTCCAATGGCTCAAGTTGGGGGATAATAACACCTGTTCTTTTCACAAGTCTATAGTGGAGAGAAGAGCAAGGGAACGAGAATTCTTGTGCTTTATAACTCAAGGCACAAAGATTACTACGGATGAAGAAATTGGCCAGAATGTGTTTCTTATTATACCGAGTTGTTTGGTCAACACTCTGCTGCCTTTTTGATGTCACGCTTGGGACCATATTGAGTTGCACCATCATGTTTCTTTGGAGGAAGGCGACCGCTAGCCATGCCAATCACCAATGATGAGATAGTTTTTGCCTTGTCTACCATCGATTGGATAAGGCACCAGGTCCAGATGGATTCTCTTCTCATTTTTTTAAGAGTTGTTGGAGGATTATTGGTTCCGATTTTATCAAAGTCGTGAAGAGTCAGCTTCTCGAGTGCGAAACTTCTTGGTGAGGTTAATGCTACTCTAATTTCCTTAGTTCCAAAGACCTCTAATGCCTCTACTTTGAATGATTTCAGGCCTATTTCTTGTTGCAATGTTTTGTACAAGTGTATCACTAAGATCTTAACCATTCGGCTTAAGCATGTGGTGAAGAAATTGGTCAGTCCCTGCCAATCAGCCTTTATTTCAGGTAGGTCTATACAAGACAATATCATGTTGGCCCATGAATTGCTCCGTAATTACCATCGCAATAATGGAGCTCCCAAGTGTGCCCTCAAGATTGATCTAAGGAAAGCCTATGACTGCATCAGATGGGATGCCTTAGTCACTACCTTAAAGAAGTTTAATTTCCCTCAGAAGTTTATTGATTGGATATGTATGTGCATCATGTCTCCAAAGTTCTCGATTATGGTGAATGGCACAACCATGGGTATATAGCTGGTAAGAGGGGCATCGACAAGGATGCCCCGTCCCCTATCTTTTTGTCTTGATGATGGAGGTTTTTAATTCGCTAATGATCCAGCAAGTGCGGCTTGGTTTTTTTTTTCTCTCCACCCAAGATGCAAGAATCCAGAAGTCACTCACCTTTGTTTTGCCGATGACTTGCTGGTTTTTATGAAAGGTGATGTCCGAGTCGCTGTGGCCTTGGCTAACACTCTAACCGTCTTCTCCAACAGATTTGGCTTGGTTGTTAACAATCTGAAGAGTAACATTTTTATGTCCTCGCTTGACCCTACCGCCTTTAGCATCAAATCCGTCTTGGGTTTGAAGTTGGTGTTACTCGGTCGGGTATCTTGGTCTCCCTTGCTCTCCACTAGACTATCACATAATGACTGCACTCCTCTTGTTGATCATATTGTAGCTAGAATAAAATCCTGGAAAGCTAGAAATCTTTCTTTTGCTGGGAGAGTTCTACTTATAAAGGTGATTCTTAGTAGTATGCTGATTTTCTGGATTTCTTGCTTTGTCTTACCCAAGAAGACGGTCAACATCATCAATTCTATCTTTAGGAAGTTTCTTTGGTCTGGCATTGATCTTATTTACAAGCAACCTTCTTGGTCAAATGGTCTATTACCTCGCTTTACCTTACTCAAGGTGGCCTAGGGATTCGATGTATTGAAACTACAACATCTGCAGCAACCTTCTACATATTTGGGATATTGTCTCTAATAAGCAAACTATTTGGGTTATTTGGGTAAAACATAACCTACTTAAGGGAAAGGATTTCTGGCATTTTAAACCTCCTGCTGATTCCTCTTGGTGTTGGAGGCGTATATTAGACCATAGGGAAGTTGCCAATAATTTTGTATTGCATCTGATAGGCAATGGTGTAACCACAAAACTTTGGAAAGATAGGTGGCTTCCCCAAGGTACTCTGCTTAGTAGTTTTCCGGCTCATATGCAATATGACACTGTTCATCATGTGAATGCTAATGTCAGTAGTTGTTTGAGTAATGGTGCTTGGTCTATATCTCCAAATCTAGCTAGTGCTCTTGGTGATAACCTTATGGATGTGATGAATGTTGAATTGACCATTTGATTGAAGATAGGATTGTTTGGACTGCGAGGTCAAGGGGGATTACACGCTGAGAGATACTTATAATGCCCTGAGAGCTAAAGGGCCAAAGAAATATTGGAAATCTATTGTTTGGTTCGCTCACTGTATTCCAAGACATTGTTTCATTGTTTGGGTGGCCTTGAATAGAGGACTAAAAACCAGATTCAAGCTTCTCTCTTGGGGTATGGATGTGAATCCTGTTTGTGTTCTATGCAATCTGATGATAGAAGATGACATGCATCTCGTTATTCAATTGTTGTTACTCTTGTCCAAGTGTGGGATTTGTTGTGTGCTCTATTAGGGATAAGATTTATCAATCACGGGATTGGGAGGTTCAAATTCAATGGGTTGTTGCTCGGTTCTTGGTCCCAAGTCTGTTGGCACTTTGAAAAGTCGGCTTGTAATGCTTGCATTTATCACTTATGGAGCGAAAGGAATAGGCGTATTTTCACGCAGAAATCTGTCAATCCTGAGGTACTTTTTCATATGGTCAAATCAGATGTCAAGCTCAAGATGGCTTCAGCAGACTGTGCTATGCTTGATACTAATGAGAATAGGCACCTTGCTGCTAGTTGGGGGTGTGTGCCTAAATTTACCCTCCCCAAACAGATCACAACCACTTGGAAGAGGCCCCGCCGCAGAGAAGTAGCCGTGAATACGGATGGCTCTCTAGGGATGATAGTGCCGGGTTATGGAGCTATAGTCGGGTGGAATCTGGTGAACCTATTGGTCCAAGTCGGGAGTTCGGCTCCCACCTCTATTACTCTTCATGAGCTTCAAGGTGTAGAAGGCTCATTGAAGTTAGCCATTATGAAAGGCTGTACTAAAGTTTCCTTGCGCTCCGACTCCTTGACCGTTATTTCTTATCTCTCTAAGGATGACTCTAAGCCTCCTTGGAAGTGCCATCATGTATGGGAATCCATTAAAGGTTGCGCAGCCTTTGTCAGCAATCTTGTTCACCAGAGCACACTTATAGAGAAGCTAATAAAGGTGCAGACTGCTAGCTAGTTACGGTGCCTACCGGTGAATTTGTTGAGTACACCCCGAGCTCCTTTGCTGAGGACTTGAAGAAGATTGTGGAGGAAGATGCAGCTGGGAAAGTCTATTATAGGAATTGTTGAGTAGGTCTGTTTAGTTGCCTGTTTAGGTTGGGTTTTGTTGTTGTCGTAGTTTGTGTTAGTTCCTTTTTTGTTTTCTTTTCTTTTCTTGTTGGTTGGGGTCTCCTTAACCCCCTCTCCTTTCCAACAAAAAAAAAAAATGTTCCACCTAAGATTCTTTTTTTTTTTTTTTATCTGCCATCCATGCATAATGCAACCCCCACTGTTTAATATTTGAACAAGTGAGGATACGTGCAACATTCAGGAAAAGAATTGTTGTCTATGTGCAGCTGAAGGTTGCGACTTGGGAGAGGGGCCGGATCTCTCATCACTGAACTGAAACTGGAAGACAAAGACAATTGTAAACAGTGGAACCAACTAATGGGAATTCTACTCTTTTTGCTAGTAGAAGCATATTGATGTCACTCATTTTTCTTTTCTAATAAAATTTAACCTTTTCCACTCAAAAAAAAAAAAAAGAAACGGGCCCCTAGCTCAGCTGGTCGTCCCCGTTCCCCAAAGTTTAATGCGTTAAGAGGTCCCTGTTCGAGTCCCAAATGGCGTAATATTGCGGGAATTAACATGGAAGGTAGTGTTAGTTTGCCCCCATGTGACACAATCTCGGCCCCCCCGCCGCTTCTGGCCTCTTGGCTAGGTTACCCATGAGGCTGCATTGGTAGGTTAGACAAAGAACTTTGTTCAATTAATGTAGTAGTATGTGGTTGGAGCTTAGCTTGTTAGGCTTCCAACTAGTTTCATGTAATAAATGAAAAAAAAATAATAAATTTAAAAAAAAAAAAAAAAAAAAATAGTCCCAAACTTGAGGAATCTGACAGTACCCCATGGACAACAGAAGCCATATATAATGTGACGCTAGCTCTATATTTTTCCAGGAATTACGTATACTAAGTTTCTTCCAAGAACAAGAATTTTCAAACTTCATCAGGAATTTCTTGGCTGTTAATCGGTAATTCCTTGTGCTGATTCTTTTCGTTTTTTGTTTGCTTGTACTCGCCATAGAAATAAGAAGCAAAACCCCATATAGATAGAGCTAATGACATTCCTTTTTCTGCACTGAATTTCTCATTGAAGAAAAATACAGCAAAGATTTGTGTAATTGGAGAGAGCAGTGTTATAAGAACTCCGCTAAGTAGAGATGTTGCACAATATATTACTCCTAGATTTCCCACGAGTCCACATTGCATCAACACGGCTGCAAATATTAATACCAGGTAATACTTTGTTTCTCCAAGGCCATACTCTTTTGCTTCTCTGCTTATGGCCTAAGAAATATACAGAAAAAAATCAAAAACAAATTAAATCGGGGCTTCTTTAACTCGGTAAACTGTTCGAGTTAAGAATATAGCAAGAAAATGATGAAACATGTTTCACCTGAAAGTCCTTGTTGATTAACATGCCAATGGTGCAAAGGAGTGTCGCAAACATTGAAATTAAAAATTGCGTCTGCATCATCAGATCATATGTTACGGCTTCACATGCTTTCGTGTACGCAAACTGGATACTAGGCAATATTAACCCCACAAGTGCAGCTGCACCAAGAGTTACAAAAAAGCCCAAGAAGTATTGACCCTTAGAAACTCCACTAGTTGTATCACCATTAGTATGAAAAGCCAAAATAACAGAACCAAGAGTTAATAACACAACTGAATTAATCGAATACGGAGTAAATTTCTGCTTAACAAGAATCAAAGCAAAAAAAGCAGTAAAAGCCAGTTGAGTAGCCATCAACAATGTAGAAGTCGAAACAGGGAGATAACTTAAACCAATAGAAAACAGAAAAGAGTCTAGACCAAACATAATGCCCAGGATAACACTTGATATGAAAAGTTTACGAGTGACACAAAATCTTAGCTTTCCGTGAGATTTTGATTTTGGTTTAGACCATGAAACTAAGATAGGTATAAGAAGAAATGGAAAAGCTGCAGTTTGTAACCAACTTGTTAACCATTTTCTTTGACCACCATGTAAGTAGTAAAGCCTTAGTAGTAATGGACCTCCTACTTGACCAACAAATAAGAGCACGCAGCAGAAAATTAGAGGCCAGCTTAGTTTGATGCTAGTTTCCTGCTTCTTCTTGATCTTCTTTTGTTCTTGTTGATGGTGGTCGTATTCATTACTGTTACTTGATATTGTTACTCCTTTCATGCTGCTCTCATTCTCGCATGACATTTTTCATGGCTAGCTACGTATTACTACTAACCACAGGATCTCCGCATTTCAATTTATTGAGTTGTGTGCATGATTGATGTGTGACCTACATTTCCAATCATGTTCTCTTTTATCAACTTTCTTTTTTGTGGCCGAGCCAGAAACAACCCACGCGAGCCGCGATCATATCCTCGTGCACTTTCACCAAATGACGCATATGTCCTTGAGTATGAGCTTCATCACTATGGAGGAATTGGACTTCATCGCAGATATGGCTGATCTCGAGGCTCAAACTCCTGAGATAGAGTCCGGGACCCCTGAAAAAAGTAAACAACTTGCAAGGCTCGTTGGAAAGGACGATAGTCTGTTTTGGACATGTTTGCGGAAAAGTTTTGAACTCAGGTCATTGGTATAATGATATGATCACCTAATAAATTTATCATTATACTAAAATCCCGCGGTTTATAATCTTTGGTGTCGCATTGTCAATTGATTTTGAGTGGGATGCTTACATCCTGACCTGGTATCAAAGCATGCTATTTATGTCGAGTCATTTGACGGTACCTTTATTCCGCGTTGGTCATACGATTTATTGTCCACGTGTTAGACTCATCCACGTGTTATTAAGGTATCCTTCCCGATTATTGTTTCTAGCCCCTCCAAGAAAGGCACGTAGAACCACTTTTACACAGTTGTATACCTAGTGCTTAGGCCACATATATATATGCAACCGCCTAGACCCCCAAATTACATGGATGTACCTAATTACTGTGTATTTCTCCATCCGAGAACAAAAAAGGAAAAACTACGACAGTGTATCATAATATTTACAAAATCATAGAATATTTATCAATCAACCAAAGTTTTAACTACATTAAAACATTTTATCTTCGACCCGTACTAACATTCGTTAAGTCATATTTTTTGGATAGTAGCACTTTAAAGTCATCTTGTATCAAATTTCAAAATTATGTAAAGCATGACATGAGTTCCGGTATTGATGGGCGAAAAGTTTGTTTGAGGAAGAAACTGAAAGGGTAATTGTAGTGTTGAATTTCATGAAAGATATGAAAGCTTGCTAAACAAATGCAGAAATTGCATACAAGATTTTATTGATAACTAAAATTGAAATTGATCAAGTATTACATTTGATCAACAATGTCATATGAAAAAGTGAATGACCTGATTATTCATCGAGGAGGAATTTGCATCTAGCTAGGAGGCTAACAAACTCAATCTTTATTAAATTAACTATTTTAATGTAATTGCTACTTCCTCCGCGCTTCAAAATAATATGCTAGTTTATGTGTAAATTTACACACAAACGGAGCGAGTATTATTTACAAATTTATTGTAAATAACCATTCCATAATCAATAGAAGTTGAATCAAACTAATATAAAATCATTCATTATAGATTCATTTGTATCATGCATATCTCCAAGACGGGGTAACTCAATTCTATCTAAGTTAATTTTTCATCTTCTTCTATTGATAACATTGAAGACAATAATGATGAAAAAGAAAACAATGTTGTTGTTGATGTTGAACGAGATTCTAGATTGAATTTTTCCATGAAAGCAGCTTTAGTTGCAGCAACATGAATATCAGTAGCAGAATGAGAAATAGGATGAGGGAGTGAATCCGTGAGTTCAGGAAAATTAAGAATAGCCGAATCACCTTTTTATTTTGAACTATAGGAATTCTTTTTAGGGCCCCCATTTTTCGATGTCGCCTAGGGCCTTTAAAAAGTATGTACGGCTATGCTCTTTGATGTTAACAAAAAAACGATATATACACAAAACAAACTATGCGTCTACCCATAAAATAAACCTGGCACTTTTAGGGGCGACCCCGAAAGAATTAGGGGCGACTTTTTTATTCCCAACCCATATACACCGTTAAGGGATGTCCAAAAACGCGGAGAATACGTTAATGCCCTTACACACCTAAGCTATTTTGTTCCCCGACATATAACACCGCAATCGGAAGCTTAGTAACTATGTTATACTACCGATTATATTGATTTTGTGCCAAGCGCGCATCCTGCTTCTATGACAATCTAAGGGAAATAACCTCACGAGACTAGATTATAAGAGCTCATAAATTCCCAAATTGGTGATTTCGCCAAGAAAGAAATTTGGGGCAATCCATAATCTAAGTCTTATTAACTACCGATTATTCTAGTTCCCAAATTCGAAAAAATGACAATTCTCGCAAAAACTAAATTTGGGGCAAGCCGTATAATCGGTAGGTTATTAGCTACCGATTATACTCCAACTACACCGCAAAATTTTATGAAAATCGGAAGTTTTAATTGTTGATCGACTACCGATTATACTCCAACGGCTAGTTTGTTCAAAATAAACTAGCCGTGCCTCAAAACCAAACACAATCGGTAGATAATACATATTGACAAACCTCCGATTATGTTGAAGTAACCGTTTTTTTTTTTAAAAACTAGTTTGGGTACTTTTTTGCTATAAATAGAGACCTATCTCTACCAAACTTATTCACCCATCACATTCAATCTTCCTAAATCAGTCACCCATCACTTTGAATCACCAAAAATGGCTACAACTCCGTTCAATAATATAGAAGATGTTGCTATTGTCGAGCACACACCACTCTCACAAAGCACTGGTTGAGGAAGCGCAATGGGTGACCCAAGACGCGAAGACCCAACAAGAGGGCCTTACTGGGGATGATCAAAACACCAATGCTTGGTGGAAACGGGTGTTTAAGGTTTTTAAAGCACTAAGCGGAAATCGTTATAGGAGGACGCTCCCGAAATAAGGGAAAGGTACAGCATATTTATACAATGAATGCGTGCTGGCCAGAAACGAATTGAAAGCTCGTAAGGACGCTATGCCAAACGAAGACCGAATGAGTAGAGTAAGTTTGTGAATCAATAGGCCTCTTATCAAAAATTCTTTATTTGGTTATGATTATTCAACAACGCTAACTTATTTTAAAAATTGTTTTCCCAGTATACTTTGGGTCTGGAGCGATACGAATTAAGGTACGGGCCATGAGTTTCGCACGAGGACCTCACACTCTCTTGGAGGAAGTTGAATGGCAATTCGCCCAATATAATTAAACTCGTAGAGAATCCCTAGGGCGATGTATTGAACAATTTTATGTGTTTTACTTCTATTTTATTTCAACTACATGTATGTTTTTTCGATTCAATAAAATGAGTGACTTCAAATCACGGTGTGGAAATAAGGATTTTAGAAAAACTCATTTAGGGGCAACCTATAATCGGTAGGTTTTGGAACCTATCTTCCGTACGATTATGGCTACATCCAAATCACGAACCACATGGTTAGGCCTGGCCTTGTACCCTCTTAACCTATGGATTCGGCAAGGGTTCGATCTCGGGGCTCCTTACAATCGGTAGTTTATTAAGTTGAGTAGACTACCGATTATGGTAGATTTCAAATTTCCTACAATGAATGATTTTACAAAAAACTCATTTTGGGGCAACCTATAATCGGGAGGTTGGGTAACCTATTTGGCTTCCGATTATGGCTAAATCCAAATCACGAACCACATGGTTATGGTCGGCTTCCGCACCTCAAAACCTAGGGAATTTGGCCAATGCTCAATTTGGGGCTTCCAATAATCGGTAGGTTATAAGTAACCATTTCTACCGAGTTTTGGCTACTCAACAATCGGTAGCTAATGAGGTGGTATTACCTACCGATTAATAACCGTTTGACAGATAAAACCAAAGTCGACCTAAATTCAAATTCATTTCATTTTCTTTTCAACTTCAACTTCAACTCCTCTTCTCTCTTTCCTTCCGATTGCAGGAGAAAACTCTCCCCTCTCCTCGCTATACATCGTTCATCGCCGAATCGAATCATCATCGATTATTTTCTATAAAGATGAAAGAAACTAACGTAAGAAAGCTCGAACCAAAAAAATTTGTGCGCGGTGAGGATCGAATATTGGATTGCATGCCCGTAATAAAGAGGTTTTAACTCACGAACCCGAAGAACACGAAGACGATGAAGTAGGCGATACTGATAGCCAAACTCTCGTGCAACTTCAAATGGCGCCGATTAGGTAAGATTCTACCATTAATTTGGTTTATATTGCTTCAATTTGACGAATCCATGTTTATTTTTTTAGGTTTTCGGTTATTACCGAATCGGTAGGTTAGGTATTGTTATAAACTTCCGATTGTGGTCGAACTCTTCATTTCACGAGAAATTTTGTCATATTCGGGTGTTAAAAATTTAGGTATCCTACCGATTATATAACGTTTTTCATTCTCGAGGCCTAATTCAATCATAATCGGAAGCTAATTGTGATTTATCCTTCCTAATAAACTAGGGAAGAACAAGTATTAGAGACGCAATAATCGGGTGAAATATTCTAATATCTTTCCGATTGTTTAGGCTAACAACTTGATTTGTTTACGGATACAAAGAGACGCATATTCGGTAGACATTAGTTTTGTTAGGCTTCCGATTGTGTGAATTCGGAGGTTATGTTGAACTTTAGGTTCCGATTATTGTGTGTAGATAAACATATTCGAACACAAAAAAGTTTATTTTGTTTCCGATTATACGTATTCGGTAGCTTTAGGTTAACTCGATACTTACGATTGTGAAATAATCGGAGGCAATTTGTTAAATCAACCAACCGAATATTTAGTTTAATAACCTGTTGTACTTTTTGTTGTTGTTTAGGGATAGGCGAGGTAAAAACATCCAAGACTCAATTGTCTCTGCCAGGTGCAAGGAAGGATAGGCGTCGAACCCGACAGCTAGTGCAAGGAGAGCTAGGACGCTAACGCCGCTTCAAGTGGTCAAGTTGGAACTCAACAAGCAAGCCAAGAAGCTGTTCAACCTAGTGCCCCTCAATCGAACCGGTTCAATCAGTGTTCAACCAAGTGCCTCTCAATCACAACCAATCCAAGAAGGTGTTCAACCAAGTGCCTCTCAATCACAACCAATCCAAGAAGTCGTTCAACCAAGTGCTTCTCTATCACAACCAATCAAGAAGGTGTTCAACCAAGTGCTCCACCATCACAACCCGAAAATTGAACAAGCAGAAGAAGTAGGACAAGCCGAAAGAAAAATCCTCCTCGAAAGAAAGCGAAACACCTTGTGTGAGATGAACCGAAGGTGAAGGATATTCCGAAGGTGTAATACTTGGGCTGCCGAGGATGGAGGACAATTGTTATTTGGATACAAAGAATCCCGGGCGTAGAAATATATGAAACCGAGGTAATGATCGTATCCATTTTATTAACTTATTATGTTTTTCTCCGTAATACTTTTAAGGGTTGTAGTTTTAGGTTATTCTAATTTTATTTTTTAACTTGTCATGTGTTTAATAGTATCATTCGATGCGGTTCGTTTACTCAAAGCGACCGCCGCACCAACAAAAATGCTAGATTGTCCTTTGGAGGGTGAATGTGAAAGGTTCAAGACCATTATTGCGGTTCGGGGTTGGCCAATGCTTGGAGAACTCAATCTTTGGAACATGACCGGGTGGCTATATCGGCGTTTGTGGAGAGACTTTATCCCGAGACCGACACCTTCCATATGCCGTTTGGGGAGATGACGATAACCCCAGATGATGTTGAGCAGATTCTTAAACTCCCCGTCCATGGCAAGGGTGTTAGGGCCGAGTTCACTAAGCGGTTGGAATGGAGGAATCTTTATGATCCGACTAAGAGGTGTTTGGGTTGGGATGAAGAAACATCAACAATCGAGTTCAAAAGATGCATGAAGTATAGAACTAGACAGTTCAACATGGGTACTCGATGGATATGTTCAAGGGCACCAAGGAAAAAGAAGAGAAAGGAACTTTAACTGGACGAGCAAGTCAACCACGCGGCCACCGCATATCTCCTATGTGTATTGGGATGTGTCATTTTCCCCAATACCGAGTGGAAATGGTCGACGCCAACCTTTTACAACTTCCCGGATCCTCTCGATAAAGTGCATGAGTACTCTTGGGGCACGGCATGCCATGCGTGGTTGATGGAAGAGTTGAGAAAGGCGTCGAGGGTTGGAATTAGCCAAGTGGCCGGAATGTGAGTGCAAGCATGTGTATTGTTTATTAACTCCACATACTTGGTTATTTTTTTATTTTTTTTATACTATTGAAGAATCAATTTCCTAATACTTGCAAAAATGACATTATAGACTTGGATCTACGGCCACTTCCCTATCTTGGAATTGGCCATTGAAAACCCTAAGTGGGAGAAAGGTGACCCTATAGGAAGAAAGTACGTCTTCGATGACAACCATTCTAGGACGAAGGAGCATCAGCTTGATTCGTTTGAGGAGATTTTGGACTCACTTAAAGCCCAAGACGTATGCTTTGATCCATACAAGGAAGACCGAGCTCACCGGACATATCGCGGGTCGGTCCGGTTTGGCACTTTATTTTGGACCGTTGTGGCACCCCACGGGATATGTGATGTACAATGCCTCAAGGGTGATGCGACAAACACGGCTTTGTACAAGGTATACCAAAGGAGGAAATCCATGGCAATTTCACTTTGGTTGCGGAGCAATGCAAGTCGATAAAGATTCTATCACGGTGGTTCACAAGGGTTCACCATCCTGTCAATTCCATTGGGATAGAAGGGCGCATTACTTGATCAACCAAGGAAGGGCAGCCAACCAAGGTTTGAAAATGCTCCCAACTACATGGATTGGTACCCCGCAATGTTTCTCATGTTCGTAATCCTCGTGATCTTAAAGCAAAGCCGCCTTCGTACAAGAGTATCTGAAGAGAAGCACACGGGTTTTGATAGATTGGTACGTATTGTTTTGTTAATTTAGTTTAATATTATGGGTCAAAATAGAGTAATAACCGTTTGATGGTATGCTATGTTTTAAAACAGATGAACAGTTCAAGCGTTTGTCGAAATGGTGCAACGATTGTATAAAGGCCTAAAGCCTTGTTTCAATTGAGAAGATAAAAGACCACAAACAGTTGATTGACAACGTTGACAATGAGGAGTATGCATCTCGGTTCGGGGAAAAATTGCAAAAGAAACCTGCAACAAGGTGAACAAAAGAACTCGGGCCATCAGCACTCAAGTTGATGAAACCCATGATGATCTTTGGTCAAGTCGTAGAGCTAATAAAAATCGCAAAGTCAAAGCAAATAGGAACAAGTGAACTCTCGGTGTTGTAAACTCTCGATGTTTTTCGTTAACTTTATGGATAACTTTGTTTATGTTGGTTATGTCGGATTATGTCGTTTTCAAAGATGTGTCGGAATATTAGTTGTTTCGTTATGTTTATGGATTAAGAACAGTTATTTTACACATTTTATGCATTTAACGATGACTACTCAAGCGAATCACACGAAGAGACATGAAAGTGTTGAATTTTGGAACACATCGGAAGATAGGTTTATATATTAACCTACCGATTCTCGGGATGTTCCAATTTTTAGTCGAAATCGGTAGGTTTATACGTTATTAACCTACCGATTCGGGGATTGTAAAATATTTGGTCGCAATGTGAGATTGCTAATATACTTTTCTCTCCGATTATCATGTGTAAAGAAAACCCGTCTTTGTATCCAAACAACACCACAATCGGAAGGTAAATGTGCACCTTCACTTACGAATAACAATAATCGGTTGGTTTATTTGTAATGTTCCCTCCGACTCGTTATATGTAAAAAAATTTGTTCTCTAGAACCAAACAACACCATAATCGGAAAAGAAATTGAGCGCATTTACTACCGAATATTTGTAATCGGAGGTTTGTGGTTTCGTTAATTTCCGATTATTATACTAAAAAACAACTATGGTTTACAGAATCAAACAACACCATAATCGGAGGGTCTGTTAATATATTGAACTCCAGATTATGGCTGCATCCAAATCACGAACCACATGGTTATGCCCTCGGCTCGTACACTCCAAACCTATGGAATTTGGCAAGGGTTCGATCTCGGGGCTCCTTATAATCGGTAGGTGTTTAAGTTGTTAACTCTACTGATTATGGTAGATTTCAAAATTCATCACATGAATGATTTTAGAAAAAACTCATTTTGGGGCAACCCATAATCGGATGGGTTGGTAATATATTTAACTCCCGATTATGGCACGTATCCAAAACGCAAAAACCATGTGGTTAAGGCTGGCTGTGTGCACTCAAAACCCATGAAATATGGCAAAGGTTGGATCCGGGGCTCGTTATAATCGGTGGGTTATATAATTATGTACCCTACCGATTATGGTAGATTTCAAAATTCATTACGTGAAGGATTTTAGAAAAAACTAAATTTGGGGCAACTTATAATCGGTAGTTTATGTAATCTATTTATCTTCCGATTATGGTTACATCCACACAAGCCTAGTGGTTATGGTTGGCTCCGCACCTCTCAAAACCAATGGAATTTGGCCGTAATGAATATGGGGCTCCTTATAATCGCGAGTCTTACAAGTTGGATAAGCTACCGATTATAATACTGATTATTGGCCGAAGTATCTACACAACAATCGGTAGGTATATTTTAATTTAACCTACCGATTGCATGTTTACCTACCGATTATGGTGTTGGCTACCGATTATATAAGGGCATATTGGCCATTTCGAAAAATCAAGATAAGGGGTAGCTTAGATTTACGTTTGGGTGACCTTTTTTGTCTTTTAGTGTCGCCCCTAATTCTTTCGGGGTCGCCCCTAAAAGTGCCAGTAAAATAAAGTATCCCTATTTTCTACCCCAATTTTTCCTATTTCCCATCCTCTCACAATTTCTAAAATCAATTAACTTTTTCATTTCTAGTTTTTCCTATATACCACTTATAAAAGTCGGATTGACTCTAATATGATTGTTATTATTTTTATTTGTCTTCTTCTCCACCAATCTTTTCTTTTCATTTAAAAAAATAAAAAAATTATCAAGTTTGAAACCCTAAAATACCCCTAATCTAATTAATCATCGATGTTCAAATAGTAATTCCTCTTTTCTTTCATTTTTTAATTTCTGAAGAACTGGTGCTAATAGGTATTTTAATTTGGATCTACGTATATATTGGAAAGGCGAGGGTACCCAAATATACCTCAAGCTAAAACTTTTCCTACCTATAAGTCCTTTCTCCGAAAGTGATTGTCTATGGACTGACTCGAGACAATGCAACTAATCGGTTCACACTTCGTGTGATCCTGTATGGATACGAGATCGAGACAATACAACAACGAAGTATGTTACTTGATAAAAAAGGTTCGGACTTAACCAAACACAATAGGATTCACTTATCAAGTAAATAGGAATTAACGTTTGTGTGATTTACTTTAATTCTAATAAAACAATTATAATGCGGAGATATAAAGTAAATGAGACAGCAAGATTTTGTTAACGAGGTAACCGCAAATGCATAAAAACCCCGGGACCTTGTCCAGAATTGAATACTCTCAGGATTAAGCCGCTACACAAAATTACACCTAACTTCGTATAGTTGAAACCAAGCAACTAAAAGCTATAGTTCACCTAGTTCCGTCTCGTATTCCCACGCTCCACCTAAGTCACCTACTTAGAACCATTCCTTTAGTTCGTATTCCAAACAAGAAAGGAACAACAAATCATGCAGGTACGTATCAACTCTATTCAACCAAGTGATATGAGTCGCACAAAGGCTCTTCCGTTTATCTTAACATAAACTCCTTCGTCGGGTCCTTAGATTCATATTATGTTCAACTACCGAAGTAATCGTTCAATCAAGGTTCAACCACCGTTAGTCAATCAAATCAAAGAAAATAAAAGATAAACCGCAATTATCTAGTTTCCCACCAACGGTACTCGTAGAGCTTCTCAATCCCAAAGAAGACATTAAACTGAGCGATCGTAAGAGATTTCACCTAATTAGGTTACTCTCCTCTCCGAATAGGCGGCTACACCAGTAACAACACAACAAAGAGGAAGTCTGTTGTTACGAAGGATTAGTTTGCTAGAAAGGCAAACTTCAAGTATTTATAGACAAGGAAGTTTGGACACCAAGGAATTTCCAAAACCGAAAATATTCTCAAGATATTCTTTAAAGCACAAATTCAGTTTCCATAATTCCTGGAAATGCTATGTCCAAAAATAATGATCGAAATCTCTCGGAAAATCTCTAATTAGTAAATACACATTACTAATTCTTATTTCCCTACAAAATGAAGTTAAATACCTTAATTAAAATATTCTTAACTTATTTATGTTTCGATCCTGGGATTCTCTTCCCTTAGCTATTAAGGAATAACTTTGAACAATTAAAGAAATAAACATTCATAGCACGTGTTCACGGTATGTCGACATCCTAACTTTGTAAGTTCTCTTTCACACTTACAACCTTGAAACTGATTTACCACACTTCCAAACAAGTTTAAAATTGGTTCATATGACTATCAAAAACTATGTGATTGATCAAATAACATTCAATCACAATAATTGGTTTAACGGTTTTACCAAAACAAGTTTTGGTTCTACCTTCCATGTGAGTAATGTGCATAGTCACACTAGCTTTCCAAAATTCGATTGACTAGGTACTAGGATCGGTTCCCTACATATATATGGTATCTAACTTATATGTGTTGCACATGTCCATAGGATCGGTTTCCCTTTGCCTAAAAACGTGCTGCACATTTTCATCGGATCGGTTCCACTTTATTCTATAAACCTTGCTGCACCTCATACAAGGATAGGTTCCCCTTTGTAATATACTACACCTCTTACTAGGATCGGTTCCCATTTCCCATATTTGGTCAGACAGAATCACAAACCCGATCATACCATCTCAGGTGATTACTTAAGATCGGTTTCACTAATAAAAGTCATACCAATACATAAGTCAGGCCTTTGTGAATAGTTCTACCAAGAACACAACAAGTCATGAACGGTTATACTCAATCACACATATTGGTTGTTCATAAGATATGCAATGAATAACAAAACCAATAACGCCTGGCGATTTCCTTTTCGATTCACAAATAAGTTTATGAACATACTTCCTTAGAACACATGTAAAATATTGTTCCCTAGGATGAAATCCTCACCTCATACCCATACATAATCACAATAACATTCAAATGATTATGGCAATGTTTTATATACAAAGTTTTATGGTTAAGCAATAAACCTCGTATTGTATTCCTTAATATTATGTCTATCTAGAGTTCAAATATGCTTCGCAGTTTTGTTTTCAATATGCACGACTTGAAAGATACGTTAGGGAATGAAACAGTTCAAGTCAAATATCACTAACCTCAAGTGGAAGGATGATTGTTGTCGTTGTAGCTCCTTGCTTCTTCACATCTTCAAGTCTTCGCAATACTTGTAAAGTCTCATTATACTAATACTTTCAAGCTAACCTATACGAAGTTGACTCTAGTACATAATCAAGCGACTCTTAACATGAGTTTTGATTTACTAAAATATGACAAACAAACTTGACATACCAATGCTTGGTGGGTTCAACCGAGCTATGTTCTAACATATATACAATATTCTTTTCCATTAACCACCTGCAGTCAAAAATACTTATCATAGCTAAGATTATTAGTGTTTTCGAATGGTCAATCCATCAATAATATAAATCCTTATCAAAATATTAATTCCATAATTAAGCACTTGTATACATAAACTACTCATCATCACGATCATTGTTTCTCTCAGTTAATAAACGATTATGTTTAGTTTTTAACTATCTTGCTTTGGGATTTGATTCCCTTTTAACATTTCTTATTTTCTTTAGAGGTATTTTTTTAAGAAAAACCAAAAAATAGAAGAAAAATTAGGAAACCTAAGGTGGCACTGGATTGTGGAGATTAAGCAAATGAAGTAGCCATTGGTGGTGGGGATGGATCAACTAATAAGTCAAATAGAGAGTATTTAGGATTTAAGAAAATGTATATGGGTGATACTTATTATTGGGGATGGAAATTAAGGTGGATGGGAAATAGGAAAAGTGAATAGGAGATAGGGAAAACCATAAACTAGAATCGGTGATGTCCCGTTATTTCTTTCCCCAATATCTAAGCAATATTGGGGCTTCCTCAACTTCCCACTGGTTTTATAATATTTTTGGTGTTCCGTTATATACCCCAGAAATACTAGTGTTACCCCCATTGGTTAGGTATACAAATAATACGGTATTAATAGTACTTTTCTTTGTGGAATATAAAGGAATGTCTTAGTTTTAGCACCCTCTTCTTCTTTACTATTAGATTGCACGATAAGCTTGATGCGAGTGCCAGACTCATCAGCCAACCCATTATGTATATTAAAATTCGTGGGTCGTTATCTCTTCTTCTTTTTTTTAAATACGGGGGTCTAACAACCACACCCAACAATTCGTTGGGCAATCTGTGAGGACTTACTCTAATATAATTTCTATAGAATCAACTAGACAGTCAGACTCAATCTAGAGTAAAGTATATCAAAGAGTTTAATATCTCTGTTTCACAATGTAATCAGCAAATCAAACAGATAGAAATTCGCGAGCATGATTATTATGTGAAACAAGTTGACCAGTACTAAAGACCAATGTTCAAGTGTCAATCAATTTAAATCAACAACCAAAGGTTGGATATTCTAATTGATTGATCTAAACGCGCAACCTGTGATATTTCAATTATATAACAAAATATAATGCAGAAAAGAAATAACACAGACACCAGAAGTTTTGTTAACGAGGAAACCCCAAATGTAGAAAAACCCCGAGACCTAGTCCAGATTGAACACCACACTATATTAAGCCGTTACAGACTCTAGCCTACTACCAATTAACTTCGGACTGGACTATAGTTGAACCCTAATCAATCTCACACCGATTCAAGATACAGTTGCGTTCCTTACGTCTCTGATCCTAGCAGGATACTATGCCCTTGATTCCCTTAGCTGATCTTACCCACAACTAAGAGTTGCTACGACCCAAAGTCGAAGACTTGATAAACAAATCTGTCTCACACATAAAAGTCTATAGATTGAATAAATCTGTCTCCCACAGAATTACCTAAGAGATATTATTCCGTCTTTTGATAAATCAAGGTGAACAGGAACCAATTGATAAACTGGACTTATATTCCCGAAGAACATCCTAGTATTATCAATCACCTCACAATAATCTTAATCGACTAGCGAAACAAGATATTTTGGAATCACAAATGATGAGACGAAGATGTTTGTGATTACTTTTATCATGCATATCGGAGAAATTAATCTCGAGTCAATTATTTCAATTGTACTCAATACGATAGAATCGGGCAAGATCAGAACACACAACCACAAAGAGAATAGTTAGGTCTGGCTTCACAATCCCAATGAAGTCTTTGAAGTCGTTAACCTACAGGGTCTCGAAGAAACCTAAGGTTAAAGGAGAATCGACTCTAGTTATGCAACTAGTAACACACAGGAGGTGTGGGGATTAGGTTTCCCAGTTGCTAGAGTTCACCTTTATTTAGTTTTCAAATCAGGGTTTGCAATCCAAGTTACCTTGGTAACAAAGCATTCAATATTCACCGTTAGATGAAAAACCTTATTCAACCAAGCTAATATCTTTCAACCGTTAGATCGAACTTATCTTTTTACAGACAAATTAAATGTACCCTCATTTAGGTTTATGTAACCGTACCTAAACGTGTAAACCATGTTGGCTCACAAATAGTTAACCGAAGCTAGACATATGATTACTCTCATATCAACCTTATTCATCTTAACCATAATTTGTTCAAATGACTCAAATGAAACTAGTTAAAGAGCCGTTCAATTGCTATATTCTCATAGAAGTATACAAGAACACAATTGAAGCAAAATCGATTTGATTCATTCGAATCCAAACATGAACATTATAGCCATGGTTTGCAAATATTTCATTCCTTAATTTATAAATATTTAGGTTCATGTACAAAACCGATTTTAGAAGTAACCAACTCAAGTATGCAAACGTGTACGCATACTTAAGTTGCCGGACCGAGTTTGGTTACGCCCGATGACGTGCGAATTGCGCATACCAATTCACCCTCCAAACTCCATCAGAAATTCACGGACGTGAGACTTCCGCCAGTATGCATACGGGTACGCATACTTGCCCAGACATCCAACAACCGCCAGTACGCATACAGGTATGCATACTTCAGGTTCCCGGTTTTGGACTTACACACAAATGTGATAACACACTATGTTTATATCCAAATATGGTTACATGAATCTAAGCTCTTTATTTCAATCATTAAAACTTTCTTAGAGGATGACAATAGTCGTTTTCACACACAATTAGATATTGAAATAATCATTAACGAAACATTCCAAGACTACACTAAATGATCGTATCACACAAACCATGTAAGATGTTACTCGGAAATTTTCACATGATATAAGATAAACTTGGTCGAAGCGAAAGCTTTCCAATACATATTTCGAGAAATATGTAAGCGAGATAAACTCAGCTCGAAATCTCAAATGTGTATATAGAAAACTATATCGTAATATGACTTATGTCTCAATATAGGAGATAGAGTAGAAATAGACTTTCCAAGTGATAGATGAGTTTCAGTCTCCACATATATTTTTTCAATGAGGTTCCACAAGCTCCCCTTAGTAGTTCTTCGTCTTTAAATGATGAACGCCGTGAAGTCTAAGCTCAACTACACAATCTATGTCCTAGTCCGAGACATCTATAAATAGGCTAGAAATCAATACTTATAGTTTTGATCACTAACATTGACAAACATGCTTGAGATAGAAACGCATGCGAGTTCGACCGAGTAATGCTCTAACATTTTCGCTTGCTCGTGATGAAATCGACGATAAATCCTTGAGTATACTGAAATCATAGATTACTATTGCATTTTCTCTGTTATGCCCCAATATAATTATGCACCAGCGTAATGAAAAAACTAAAAGCTAGAGAATACTTGGAAAGGCTAAATTATTGACATCAATAATTCTTCTGTTCTGTCATACGGTAGGGGAAAATTTGAAATAAATAAAAAATGGCATACAACATAAATACGTCATGATGATATTGTATTGAATTTAAGTAAACCTCACATTAGAGGAAAATGAAATCTAAGTTAATTAGACTTTACCTTATTTATACTAAATTACTTTAATGCCCCAATTTATTTGATGTTATCTTTTTTTATTAATAAAAATTATTATTAATTAGATAAAATAAAAACAAAAGTAGAAAGGGACATAAAGCAGAACCATCTGAAGAGGAAAGCATGAGAGATAAAGGATTGAGAAGTAAAACATTACATCAACAAGCTCATATAAAGCGATTGGTTCATCCGGAGTACACGAGCTTTCAGGTAATTTTCTATTCTAGTTTAGTATTTTTCATCTTAGCGCCACAAAAACCAGTTAAAAACCATATAATATGGGCGAATGAGTATTTTTATGTATATCATCATATTTTCCAATACGGGTATTGGTTAAATGTTGGGTAGGCATGCATCATATTCCATATCATGTACATATTCGTGGTTAGCCTATTAAAATTTTTAGAGTTAGCATTAGCAACCATGCATGTATTCTGAGAGGAATTCTATGTTTTTTGCTCTTTGAAAATATACTTCACCTTCCTGCTCATATAAATACTCCCGGCGAGTTCATTTCAATGAGCCAGGAGGCAAAATAGGATGAAAACCATCTAATATGTGAGAAGGAGTATCTTTTTTATTCACTATATTTTTTCAATACTAGTGATGATAAAAATATTGGATATGCATCATATTTGTTATCATATTTATATACATGGCTAGCCTACTAAATATAATAGCATTAGAATAAGCAATCATGTTTAACATCTGAAAGAAGATCCGTGTCGTTTATTTCTTGTTCTTTGTGAATAAACTTCAACTTCCTCCTCAGATAAATATGCCCAGTGAATATCTTTTAAAGAGCTAGGACTCACAATATTAAAAACAATATTAATACCAAGATTGGTAGTAACAAGAGATATTTCTTTAACAACCTTTGTTGCTAATTTTATACGGCTTGATTAGCTGCTACAAGTGTTATTTGTTCAAAAATTTCAAGTTGAGCACAACTCAAATTGAGCATACGCATGATAACTTTCACTTTTTGATCTAAGAACAATTAATGTTAAGAACAATTAATTTATTAGTGTTAAGAACAATTAATTTATTTGTTTCGGATGTAAAACATTACCGCCATTTTTATAACCGTCAATAGTATTTTCCACGTATTGTTGCTTGATTTATTTTCTTTCCCCTTGTAACTTGCTTGTCGCCAAGCTTTTCATTTCCCTTTACTCCTATTACGATGGTAATTTTAGGTAGCCCCCCAGACAAAAAAAAGATTTTTACACTCTCCATTACCATGTTAATTACCTTGCTGCAGTAGAACAACATATGTAGGTTGAGAAATCTTGTAATGTTATTGATAAAAACGATGATTCTTACAGACATAATCATATGCCTTAAAATATGAGGCAATGATTACACAAGTTTTCCACACACTTACAATACAGAAAACACAAGACAAGTCAAGTCAACATTACAGACACATACTGTCTAGTATAGTTATTTTCTCGAAATCAAATTAATCCATGGATGCCCACCTATTATTCTACCAACACTCTGTCATGCAAAGACATCATGGAATCAATCCCACCCTGAACATTTCTAATTAGAAGGTTTTGCTGATTGTACCTTCATCTACAACTGAGTAACCTAAAAAGAGTTTTCTTCCGAGGTATTCTTGGATTAAGCCATAAATTTTAATTCAAACTTGAGCAATAGAATATTGGAGTTTTCATCCTCTAGTATTCTTTGCTTATTCCATAAATTCTAATTTAAATATGAGCAATAGAATAGTGAAGTTGAAAATCTAGGATTAAAATCATGATACACTTGTTGGAAGTGCATCCAACTAAGAATTAATACAAATCTTGAGCATGTCGACAAAAAATTGAAAACATGGAAACACTTTTCGTGGGGAGAATTTTCCTAAGTCAAGCTGGAAGGACAAATGATATTGTGTTTATTCCTAATACCAGCAACATGATATAGACCAAAACCCTTTGTAAACACCACATGACCTATGTGGTTGTTGCGAAAATGTAAAGACCCTCAAGCTCGTCAACGCTATTAGACTAGTCAAGAGACGTATTAGCCAATAATATCTCGATTAGTTTAACACGAACGTTAATTCACAGAAATTAATCTAACAACGATATAGATACAGAACTAGTATCGTTAGATATGTCTCGAGAAGTTATGCGAGATGGACTATTCGAACGTGTCAATCGGACACCGGACGAAGAAGATATATCTTAGCCGCTTGGCAGCCCTTATCTTTTGGTAGGGTGTATTTAACAATCCGGGTCGGCCTTATCAACCCAAATCGAGAGGATAACTCTCATCTTCTTTTCTTTCTTCTTCTCTTTCGTTTTTTTTTCTTTTCTGCCTTCTTCTGCCGACGTTGAGAGGTGAGTTTGAGATTCGTATGAGAGAATTAATTCTTTGAGGGAGAGCAGATTAAGGAGAACATGTTGTTGATGTTGTGATTGTTTGAGTAGAGGAGAACATGGGGTTGACGCTGTTGTAGTTGAAGTTAGAGTTTTGAGATTAATTTTGATTTCATCAGTAAATTGATGGGTTAATTGGGTTGTTGATGGATGAAGATTAAGAGGGTTGCTGTTAATTGAGGCTGTAGAGTTGTTCTGATGATTGAATTGTAGAATTAGGATTTTGTAAGAACAACTCAGGGAACCTGTAGATAATGAAATTGAAGGTTTAGTGGTGTGGTTGGAGATGAGTATTACGTGTTGAGGGTAAGGATTAATGCTTAACTACCGTTTCTCAGTTTCCAGTGAAGAATCAATGAATTAGGGTTTCATAAGAAAGTTCAGAGGAGATTAAAAAATGAAATTAATGTTCTATGAATGAGATAGAAGATGGGTATTGGATGATTTAGCAATTCATAGAATACGAATTGTTAGGTAAGCCTCTAATTGTTTCAATTTAGTATTTTGATTTGAATGTTTATAAATTATTGAGATTGTGTGATTCTGTCTGAGGTTGAAATGAACTACGAGATGTTGATAATTGAGTTAGTAATTGTGGAATTGAGATAATGAATGTAAGTTATGAATTTCCATAGGTGTTAATGATGTCGTTTTGAACTAAATTGATTATAGGTAGTAATGGTGTTATTATTGCTGCTGTGGTGTTTTGGAATGCAGGGAAGGAGTTAGAAGTATGTTAATAGAGGATATGTGTAGATGTATGTTAAGATTGTTGGAGATGATGGTGTTGAATCAAGGGAACTGAGTGATGAGGTTGATTCGGGATGGTGTTTGGAGATCGATTAATTTAAGGCTACAACACCTAGAATTGATGAAGTGGAAGTTCAGGGGAGTCTAATACCTGAGTCAGTTTTTATGTTGTTTAATTACAATAAATGAAGTTGAATTGTGTATAATCTGTTGTAGTTGAAGAATGGGATGAGTTTAAGGAGAAGATATAGATGCAGATGTAGAAGTTGTAACTGATTTGGCAGTGATGTTGTTAATGTTTGATTGGGTTTATCTCAGATGAATGCTTAGACTGTGGTGGTGCTGTAAGGTGCGGGGATGGAATAAGATTGGTGCTGAGATGGAGTTGCAGGTTATGCTGCGTTGGTGAGTACATGACTACAGAGTGGTTAAGGGAATTGAAGTGTAAAGTTTATGGGGTTGATGTGAATTGCAGGGTATGAGATTGATTTTAAGTGGTAGCACAGGGAGTAAAGTTGAATCTGTAACCACGGTGAGATTGTAGTTCAGTTATATGAGTTGGTGTTGAATTGAGTATGGAGATGAGTTATGGAATTGCAAATGATGCTGTTGAGATTTGGGGAAGTTGTAGGTTTGAGAGGGTTGCATACTAACTATGGTTGTTGTTGTTGTGATGAATGAAATTGTAGGTTATAGGCTTTGGATTCTGTGTATGCTAGATGAACAGATTTAGAATGGATGAGGGTTTGTAGATATTGCAGATTGACAGTGTTACCTGAGTTGAAGCATAAATGTATGAATTAAGGGATGTATGAGAGGTTATTATAGGTGAAGTACAAGGATCTGAGAAATGATAATGAAAGTGAGAAGTAAAAGAAAGGTTGAATTGAGAGTTCTAAAGATGCAGTGGAAGTTAGCTGTGCCGGTTTGTTTGAGTTGAGAAGATAGCTTGCAACTATTGCAATTGCAGGTAATCAAAGTTGTTTGTAAATGATTTATGAAGTTTAAATTAAGGAAATGTATTGTTATTTGAATTTATAGTTAAGAGTTTTGGTGTTGCACAATGTTTGTGCATTAGTGTTCTTTGGCCTGAGCAATGGCTCGGCTCATTGCAAGTTTTAGCCTTGAGTCATTCGGCTTAGTCGGGATCGACTCTAGGCCGACTTAGTTCATCGACCGAGTCGAATCGAATTGAATCGGGTTTGACCCACTTTGAGTCACTTTTCTTGACTCGTTGACCATTGACCCTGGACATTGATCTTTGACTGGACGTTGACCATTAGAGACCGTTGATCTGTTAAGTTTGACCGTTAGTTGACTTAGATGGACCAGACCTTTTATTAACGGGCCTGTTCGATGGGCCGGGCCGGAGTAAGCCCGCGGGTCGTGGGCTTGGGCTTAGGGTTAGTTTTTCTTAATTAGATGAATTGGACCCCTTTGGTCCGAATTAGTCTTTGACTTCTTCTACAAAGTTGTAGATGTTAGCAAGACTTAACTAATGGACTAGAGAAACAACCTAATTGAATTAGTAGACCTTTAATTATGCAAGAGATGGATAATAAAGATGTGTAGAATCATAAATGGGCTTAGAACCATTAGTTAGACTTGTATGATTCTTGTGTGAGCCATTTTGGCTAGTTTCTTAGAGTTCTCGTGTGATTAACAGTTAGTCCATATTAACAACGATCGATTCAAAGGATGAACCAGCGGATCGTGGATCTCGAGGTAGGCGTGGCTTGTCATCAAAAGAGGTGGGAATTTAAATTTAGCTCTTTTGTGATTATTGTTGCTTTCTTTTACAAAAGTTTATGTTTAACAAATTCATGCATTGTCTGATTGTGTATTCCTTGCACTGTTTTATTTTAAATTCCGAAAGTTCTGTTATCTCTTTTAGTCTTTCCGTTGTTCGGAAAGGAATTGTAATGCTTTGTTTGTCTTTATGAATTGTTTGGGAAATAAGAATTTCCATTTATATGTTTGGAAATGAGAATTTCCATCTGTGGTATATAGAATACTGCTCCTTCTTTTATACCTACATGAATTCAGCTTTTATGCACATGGCTAGGGCGATACACATCAATATTATTATTGAGTGTGGTTAGAATAAATATTATACATTGTTTGATGAAGGAGTTAGTTCCATATACATGATTGTTTATTTATGTGAATTGATTGTCTCTTGATGTTTAAGAAAAACATGTATTGTTTTCTAGATCATTTCAATGATTACTTGAAAGTTAAATGTTATTCCTACTGGGCACCCCTTTTAGGGATGATGTGCTCACCCTTTCCCACTTTCAGTTTCAGAGACAGATCAGAGTTGCGCAGCGAAAGCTTCGTGGAGTCGAATCCGTAGTTGGTTAACTTTTGCTTTGTTTATTATGTTGTATATCCTATTTGTAAACTAAATAACTATTGTATATGTATCATTTGAGTGGAGTTCTTGTATATAAATATTTCAGAGCGGGGCTAGTTTTGGGTTAAGGTTTTGTAGCAGATTTCTAAATTGAATGTTTAAGTAAATGATTTAGATTCTTAGTGCCTCTTTATTTAGTTAATTTCTTGGATTAGTCAGCTACTAGCTTAGGGGGCGCTACAGAAAATTCTCGACTCCTTTGACATACTCTTCCTCTAGAATCTTGATCGAGAGAATGTTGACCTTTGACATACTCTTCCTCTAGAATCTTGATCGAGAGAATGTTGACCTTCATGCAGGGTTCATCAGACAACTAAAAATAAGAAAATTCCCTAGAAGGTGAGTTTATAACTGTAAATGCATATCATTTAGGGTTTCGAGGAATTGAAGTTGGCATTACAACGATTGGCTGATGTAAACTGGGGTCAAAGAGTATAGAATATTAGAATCCCTGGTGAATTGTAATGGGTTTGCAGGTGTTGTAATGTGAATCTTTGGATCTTGAATACTTGTATTGGTTGTTCCATAATAAATTGTGCATAATTTTCTCAAATAAATGACATTTAATATTTGGAATGGATCCCTTGATTTATTTCTTAACTTAATATTTTACTTAATTTCTGCACCACTAGATGTAAGTGGATGGATGGTTGAAATGAGTCTTTTGTTTTTGAAAATCTCATCTAAATCTTGATCTTAATCATCCATCCACTTGTATATGATGGTAGAAAAAGTAAATAAAAAACTAAATCATAAAATTTAAGTCTCAAAATCTGCTTCCTTTAATATTCGTATCTATTTGAAATTTTCACGTAAAGTTGCGATTATACTCCCTCCGTTCTTTTTTAATAGGCTGGTTTTGTTTTTTGAGAAAATTAAGGAAATTAAGAGAGTCAATCATTGAAAGTGGTCCTCATGATACTTGTCAATAAAAGAAGTGAAGTGAAATGGTCCCCATGACACTTGTCAGTAAAAGAAGTAAATTGAAATGGTCCCAAAGACACTCATTAATGTTAAGAGAAAAATGGTTCCAGAAAAATAAAGTAACATTTGACTTTCCCACCAGGAAACCACCTATTTTTTTGTAACATTTATTTATAGAAATCACCTATTATTTAAGAACGGAGGGAGTAATTAATTGACCTGTAGGTAATTAATTTCGAAGATTTGATTGATGTGTTTTTTAGTAAGCTTAATATCCAAAGATCTGAAAGATATGCTTACCTAATAAATCTTAGTATATTAATACTTTGTTTGTTAGTCCATCTAGCGCTTTTTGAACCATTTATGCATAAAAGTATGAAATATTAATTATCTTTAACTTCGAAACTGTCGTCCAAAATATAAAGTACGCGGCGATAAGATTTTTGTCACTCGAGTACTATAAATTTTAGTTCACAATTTTACATAGTTGTGTCCATCAAAATTCGTTTTAGCTCAAATATGAGGGGAACCATTTTCATTTTTCTTCTCACAATTACACATATTTTACTAATGTTAAGCTCAATCATCTCGGTGAATCCAAAGAAGGGGTTTACAATAAAGATGATTCATAGCGACTCCAAAGAATCACCTTTATATTCAGGTGGCCATTTAACTCGAGAACAGAGGCTTCAGAGACTCGTAGAACAATCCAAACATCAAGCACGTTATATCGAGTCACAAATATTATTCAAGAGCAATTCAACATGCTCGATGAAGCCTGATGTTGCACGTTTACCTATAGAGTATGAAACAAGCAGGTTTTATGTTGCAATGGTTGGTTTAGGTACGTTTCGTGGTAAACCAAAACAATTCATGAATTATTATTTGATCGTTGATACATCTAGTGATCGAACGTGGCTTCAATGTGAAAATGCCACTAAAACTTTCAATCAAGATATGCCACTTTATCCTTGGAGTTCGTCAACCACGTATCGTCCTATCCCTTGTAATACGCATCCTCTTTGCAAGGGAGATAAGTGCAATGCCGATGGACAATGCACTTACACAACACCCTATGCGTCTGGGTCTGTTACATCTGGTATTGTTGCTGAAGAAATGTTCACTCAAGGATCCAATACTGGCGGCGTTGAAAGTATTAAATTACTCATGGGTTGTGGTTTTCGTCAAGATAATTTCGAAAACTTCATCGGACGGAATCATATATTTGGCAAACGTGATCTTATTGCAGGAATACTCGGTTTAGGACAAGGACAATGGTCTTTTATAAATCAATTAGGTGTTGCTGGAGAAGGTAAATTTGCCTACTGCTTCGAGACGTTTAATTTTAATATTAAGGGATCAGATACATACTTAAGGTTTGGCGCAGATGCGACGATTGGAGGCGCAGGCCAAAAAGTACATACAACTCCCATTGTTGTGCCTGAATTTAAGACTTGGTCCTATTACTTAAATCTGGAAGATATTAGTGTAGGTAAAAAAAGAGTCGGATTTCCTAGAGGCACTTTCAAGCTTAACACTAGAAGAAGAGAAGGCGGTACAATCATAGATTCTGGTACACCAATATCCGTAATGTATAAAGATCATTTTGATAGAGTTGCAGATTTGGTGAAGGCACATTTTGAGGAACTCGGAGTTGAATACATTGGTTCCCTATACAATTTTACTCTTTGTTTCCGTCCCCGGGGAAGATTTGATATTAAAAACTATCCTTCCATAACACTTCATTTTCAACAAGCTGATTATGTTATTACGAATTATAAAGCTAATTTTGTGGTAACATCAGCTGGAAATATTTGTTTAGGAATTTTCCCATCGAATACAAATAGGCCAGCTTTCATTTTAGGAGCCATGCAACAAGCTAATAAACGAATTTTGTATAATGTTAAGGATCGTTCACTCTCATTCGCTACTGAGTACTGCGAATTAGGTTCATAAGGGACAATGCCATCAAGCTGAGAATGAGAAAATAATAAATTTATTTCGTTGGAAATTTAATAAATTAGTGTCATTTTAATTCTTCAAGTTCCATGTTTTTTTTGAATACTTTCAGCAGGTCTTTTTCTCTTTTTAATCGAAATGCCAAAACAAGACCCAGCGCATCTGTTAATTAAGGAAAATTAAGTGTCCCAAGGCCCCTTTTCCTAGCTAGCTTTTCCTATGTTCCTCCCAATCCATTCTAAATTTTTTCATGTTAGCTAAATAATTTTTAAAAGATTTAGCAAGAGAAGGTTTCAAATTATGAATCCGGTACTGGTATTGCTTTGACTGATGTGACAGGTGCAAATCATTTCAGGCGTTGCAGGAGAAGCCGAGGAAACAAGAAATTAAATATGGCCAAAAGCTTAAGTATTTCAAAGTCTGCATAAAAGAGGATGACAGGAATGTTATATTAGTTTCATGACCACTTCCGATTAATTGACCATCCGATTGAAACTACAAAGAAGCCAAACCTGTTATCACAGGAGGGAATTACATATAATAAGTTTCTCCTAGGAACAAGAATTTTCAAACTTCATCAGGGATTCCTTGGCTGTTAATCGGTACTGCCTTGTGCTGATTCGTCTTGTTTTTTGTTTGCTTATATTCGCCATAGAAATAAGAAGCAAAACCCCATATAGATAGAGCTAATGACATTCCTTTTTCCGCGGTGAATTTCTCATTAAAGAAAAAATATTGCGCAGATTTGTTGAATTGGAATGAGCAGTGTCATAAGAACTCCACTGAATAAAGATGTTGCACAATGTATTACACCCAAAGTTCCCACTACGGCACATTGCATCGATACGGCTGTAAATATTAGTACCATGTAATACTTTGTTTCTCCAAGTTCAAAACCCTTCGCTTCTCTGCTAATAGCCTGAAAAATGCACAGAAAAATCAAAACAAAGTAAGTCACATAACACATGTTTTACTCGGTATTTAATTAACTGTTTCTAGTCAAGAACATATTAAGAAAATCAGACGATTTTCACCTGAAAGTCCTTGTTGACTAACATGGCAATGGTGCAAAAAATTGTTGCAAACATTGAAACTAAAAACTGCATCCGCATCACCAGATCATATGTTACAGCTTCGCATGCTTTCCTGTACACTAACTCGATAAAAGGCAACATAAACCCCATAAGTGCAGCTGCACCAAGAGTTACAAAGAATCCCAAGAAGTATTGAGCCTTTGAGACACCAATAGGTTTATCACCATTAGTATGAAAAGCCAAAACAACAGCACCAAGAGTTAACAACACAACCGAATTAATCGAAAACGGAGTAAACTTCTGCCTGACAAGAAGTAGAGCAAATGCAGCAGTAAAGGCCAGTTGAGTAGACATCAACAATGAAGAAGTTGAAACAGGGAGAAAGCTTACACCATAAGCATATAGAAAACTGTCTAAACCAATTATAATACCCAAGAAAATACATGATATGAAAAGTTTAGGACTGAAACCACCAAATCTTAGCTTCCAGTCAGTCGTCGGGTTTTCATCAATTGTTGATATTGATCGAGAATCATGAGATTTTGATTTCGATTTAGACCATGAAAATATGATGGGTATGAGAAGAAATGGAAAAGCTACAGTTTGCAGCCAACTTGATAACCATTTTCTTTGACCACCATGCAAGTAGTAAACCCTTAGCAGCAATGGACCTCCTATTTGTCCTACCGATAAGAGTATGCAATTCACTATTAGAATCACTAGTTTCATTTTCTTCTTCTTCTTCTTGTTATCTTCTTCTTGGTGATGGTGGTGTTCATGACTATTACTGGATACTAGTACTCCTCCTTTCATGTTGCTCTGATCATTCTCCACAATGTTTTTCATGGCTAGCTACAATTTTAATTTCATTGAGTTGTGTGATCTCTACATGTTTAAATAGCTACCTACATTTCCAATCAGTTTCTCTTTTTACCAACTTTTAATTTGCGTCTTCAAAGTTTTTTGTTTCTTTAATTTTTTTTTGGGTTGGAATGCTTTTTGTGATAGGCATGCTTCTCTGCTGAGCCAGATATTCACCTTATGGTGGTCATAGCAGACTCGCAATTTATATGAACCACATACCCACGCGAGGCACGACCATATCCACGTGCATTTTTCAGCAAATGGACTAAATATTTGTCTACCTTTTAACAAAATGGCGCATGTATCCTTGAAAAATGAAATGAAGCCCAACACTGCGGAAGTTTTATATTATAAGCCCATCGATAACGGTTATAAAGTTGCCCGAATACGATTACTGCTTATTACAGTACTTGGTATTGGGCCTAGTGGCTATAATTCACAAGAACATTCCGTAGTCTTAGTAAGAGAAGGATGGTTAATGATATACCCAGTATGAGCTAATATATTAAACAGTATGACATCCCGATGAAAGAGTTTAGCCGGTTGTTAGAGCACTGCTCGGTCGAACTCGCAAGTTTTTCTATCTCAAGATTGTTATCAATGTTCGATGCATAAAAATATATCTTGATTTCTAGTCTAGTTAAGTCAAGTCAAGTCTCAGACTAGGATTAGAGTATGGTAGTTGAGTATCAGACATCACTAAATAACCCTCGAAGATTGAAGACTGGAGATCAAACAAAGATATTTGGAGAACTTCATCGACGAAGAGGTATGTGAAGACTAAACCACTCTATTTACTTATAATATTACCATTTTATCTATATGATACTATAACGTATGACTTCTAGTAGATTTACTATTTCAAAAAAGAAATTTTGAGTCAAAATATGATTCAAGCAATGGATGTTTATAGGTCCATAACAATCTTAGTTCTAAACAATTTATTGTTCAAGAACTATTATTGTGTCAAACGGATTATTTGGAAATTGCACTAGCAATGATATTTATATCTATGGCGAATGGGAATATTTTGAAACATCAAAACAAAGTTTTAAGAACTATTGAAATCAGAACTCTTGGTAGGTATATATGCATACCCAGTAAGCGTATCCTAGATATCTGAAGTTTCGGAAAGTATGTCGGTATGCATACTAGTACGCGTACCATAATGTTCTGAATTCGTGAATGGGGGAAGGTACATATACCCAGTACGGGCCTGAGTTCGTGAATAGCCTAAGGGTATACATACCTAGTACGTGTACCTTAATGATATGAATTCACGAACTGGTTTATAGGTACGCGTACCTTTTGGCATACATACCTAGTACGAATTAAGCAGATGCTCATGTAATATTTTCACAAATATGTTTAACATTGCTACAACTCTCATGAAAACCTTTAAGATATCTTTGATCACTAAAACACCTTGTTTGTATGCATCTTCACTCGAGTCTTAAGTGTTTAAATGAACACGATGTTGTTTATTAGTTTTAAGGCAAACTTTCCATGAACTATTATTGTACATGGTTCTGTATCCCTGGGCCATAGTGTATATTCTTCTATGTAATTTAAAGACAAACTTCTCACATGCTTACATGAATTCCAAACAAGAGTTTCATCTAAACAGAGAAATTGTTTTCTTAATTCCAAATTTATCTTAGCTTGAATTCCAAGCAATCCTTAGTCTTTGAACTCTATAAATAAAGAGACTCAAACAAGTGGGAACTTCAATCCCTGACACTTCTATGTGTCCTAGTTGTATGCTAGAATCGTCCTCTATTAACATGAGAAACATAATTAGGTTTACGAATTGAAGACTTCACTTAAGGATTCGTGATGCCAGGTACGACTATCTTTACCTTGACAAATTTGTATATCCTGATCTTGTTTTTTCTTTTATCGAGGTTTTGGTCAATTTTATTCAAGAACGATATAGATAGAAATCATAAAGTTCTCTTAGTCTCAGACATTGTGATTCCTCAAGATAGATATAACTCTTCTTTATTGATAGGTTTAAGATTGTTCTTAAAATGTGGTTAATAATCTAAGCTTCTCAGCTAACTGAGTGTAAGTGTTCTGGATTTGTAAGGTTCGTTAACTTTGTCTATTGAAAGCATATTTCCAAGCCTTGATCAATTCGATCTAAATGGAAACCAAATAGGCTTATTTGTTAAAGGCAGATTGGTACCAAAATTCTTTACTTAGGTTGAAACAAGTTTTAGGATGTAAAGGATGTTAGCTAAGGGAATCAATTGCGTAGATCATTGCGAGGTTCAAGAGACATAAGGAGCACGACTGCAGCTGAAATTATTGGAGGGTGAGTTCAATCTCAAATACATTCCAGTCTGAAGTCTTATAGTAGGCTTGTGTGGAGCGGCTTAATATAATTCAGTTTTCAAATCTAGACGAGGTTTGGGGGTTTTTCTGCAGGTGTAGTTTTCCTTATTAACAAAATTTCTAGTGTCTTTTGTTTTTCCTTTTTTCGCATTATATTGTTTTATCTTTATAACAGGAGTAGCACAAGTAGTACAAAATCAATCTTAGTAGATAAGTCCATACTGAAAAGGCGAGGGTAACCAAATATACCTCAAGCTAAAACTTTTCCTACCTATAAGTCCTTTCTCCGAAAGTGATTGTCTATGGACTGAGTCGAGACAATGCAACTAATCGGTTCATACTTCGTGTGATCGTCTATGGATACGAGATCAAGACAATACAACAACGAAGTATGTTTACTTGATACAAAGGTTCGGACTTAACCAAACACAATAGGATTGCTTATCAAGTAAATAGGAATTAACATTTATGTAATTTACTTTAATTATAATAAAACAATTATAACGCGGAAATATAAAGTAAATGACACAACAAGATTTTGTTAACAAGGAAATCGCAAATGCGTAAAAACCTCAGACCTTGTCCACCTGATACTCTTAGGATTAAGCCGCTACACAAAAATTAAACCTACCTTCGTATAGTTGAGACCAAGCAACTAAACCTATAGTTCACCTAGTTCCATCTTTATTCCCACGCCTCCAACTTATGAATAAGTCACGTACTTGGAACAATTTCTTTGGTTCGTATTCCAAACAGTAAAGGAACAACAAATCTGTTTGGTATCAACTCTCTTCAACCAAGTGATGTGAGTTAGACAAAGGCTCTTACTGTTTATCTTAACATAAACTCCTTTGCCGAGTTCTTAGATCTATCTTATTCTCAATTACCAAAGTAATCATTAAGATTTTGCAATCAATACTTTTAATCAAAAAGAATTTTATTGATGCCGATCTACACAACTAATCAATCCAATCTACCACAAGGATAAACTGATTATAGTTGGATCCTCTTATACCGAAACATGTATTGTGCACACCAAAGATTATGAACCCCAAATCAGAAATCTTCAATATCTTCTTTTTCTTCAAATCTTCTTAGATCTTCAATAAACACTCGCACACAACAACTTGAATCTCTTGTGATCAATCACGCATTTTAATGGAGATGCTTAACAATGGATTATCACAAGATCGTCTTTAGCTTTAACAACAGTCTAAAGATCCCTGTCGAAACATCGATCTAGTTTGAGTGAATCTTATATCAGAAGAGAATATTCTCAAGCATAAACCAACTAGTTGCAATAAAATTTCAACCACCGTTAGTCAATCAAATCAATCGAAAACTAAAGATAAACCACAATTATCTAGTTCCCACCAACGGTACTCGTAGAGCTTCTCAATCCCAAAGAAGACTTTAAATTGAGCGGCCGTAACTAGATTTCACCTAATTAGGTTACTATCCCTCTCAATAAGCGCTACACCAAGAACAACAAAACCGAGGAAGTTTGTCATCATGAAGGATTAGTTTGCTAGAAATGCAAACTTCAATTATTTATAGACATAGGAAGTTTGGACACCAAGGAAAATCCAAAACCGAAAATATTCTCAAAGATATTCAATACATTCCAAATTCGGTTTTAATCATTCCTGGAAATGTTGTGTCCAAAATAATGATCGAAAATCTCTTTGGAAAATCTCAACTAGTGAATGCACATTACTAATTCTCATTTTCCTAAAATAAAATTAACAACCTTAAATAAAAGATTCTTAACTTATTTATTTCGATCCTAGGATTTTCTTCCTGTAGCTATTAAGGAATAACTTTGAACTATAAAATATAAACATTCTCGCACGTGTTCAAAGTATGCCGACATCCTTACTTTGTAAGTCCTTTTTCATACTTACAACCTTGTAACCGATTTTCCACACTTCCAAACAAGTTTAGAATTGGTTCATCTGACTTTCAAGAACTATGCGATTGATTAAGAAACACTCAATCACAAATCATGGGTTTAACGGTTCTACCAAAACAAGTTTCTGTTCTACCTCCATGTGAGTACTGTGCATAGTCACACTAGCTTTCCAAAATTCGGTTGACTAGTTACTAGGATCGTTTCCCCCCATATATATGGTATCTAACTTATATGTGTTGCACATGTCCATAGGATCGGTTCCCCTTTTCCTAAAAAAAAAAAGTGTTGCACGTGTTCATAGGATCGGTTCCCCTTCGCTATAAACCTTGTTGCACTTTCATACAAGGATCGATTCCCTTTGTGATGTGTTGCACCTCTTCATAGGATCGGTTCCCCTTTACCCAGATTCAGTTCAACAAAACACAAACTCGATCATACCATCTTAGGTGATTACTTAAGATCGGTCTCACTAATAAAAGTTATACGAATACATAAGTCAGGCCTTTGTGAATAGTTTTACCAAGAACACAAACAAGTCGTGAGCGGTTATACTAAATCACACATATTGGATGTTCACAAGATATTGAATGAATAACAATCCCAATAACGCCTGGCGATTTCCTTTTCGATTCATAAACAAGTTTATGAACTTACTTCCATAAAACACATGTAAAATATTTTTTTCCTAGGATGAAATCCTCACATCATACCCATACATAATCACAATAGCATTCAAACGATTATGTCGATGTCTTATCTACAAAGTTTAATGGTTAAGCAATAAACTTCATGTTGTATTCCTTAATACTATGTCTATCTAGAGTGTTCATGCTTCGCAGTTTTTTTTCAATATGCACGACTTGAAGATACGTTAGGGAATGAAACGCAGTTCAAGTCAAATATCACTAACCTCAAGTGGAAGGATGATGTTGTCGTTGTAGCTTCTTACTTCTTCACTTCTTCAAGTCTTCGCAATACTTTTAATGTCTCATATCCTAATACTTTCAAGCTAACCTATACGAAGTTGACTCTAGTACATAATCAAGCAACTCTTAAAATGATTTTGATTCACTAAAATATGACAACCAAACTTGACATACCAATGCTTGGTGGGTTCAACCGAGCTATGCTCTAACACATACTAATTTTGATCTATTATGAGACTCGTTCTTGTAAAATTTGTATCTTGAAAGATACATAACAAGTTTCATACTTGGAAGAGATCCATTTTATTTGGATACAACTAGATTGATCTTGGATATTAATTTTTGAGATCGTCCAAATACTCTTCTATACATTTAGGTTCACGAACTTTATTTCCTTTCCTTTCTGATTGTGAAGACAAAGAAATATAAACTATATATGTAAATATTGTTCAAGGATCTTTAATTAGATCTACTCGCAATTGTATTAGGCTTTGTACACACAGGTTTCCGAACAAAAAAGCTGGTGGTGTATTTGGTATCCTCTGCTTTTCAATTAGGTTAAAGGCTTAGAGTCCCGCTGATCATATATGTTGCTACTAACATGACGTATACCTAATTAAAATCAAAATTTTGACACTATCATGTAGTGATTTAGCAAAGCCAATACAATTAAAACTATATATAAATTCATCATAACATACATTAAACATCAAATTTAAAAAAGAAAAAATCGGCTTGAAATCGGTTAAAAAATCACATAAAATCGGCCTCGAATAACCTATTTAATCGCTCAAACTCGGATTTAGCTTGGAATCGGAAATCACGAAGGTCATTAAGCGAGTATCGATAATCCCTTGGAAATTAATCGGCATAGGAGACATATTTTAACTACTTTCAGGCACATTGTGTTTTGAAACAATCTAAACCAGTGTTGGAATTATACCAAATAAAAACTTATTTAAGTAAAGACCTTTGAGACATGCATTCAAAAATCCAATACGTTTGTGAAAGTATAGTAGAGGTGAGCATGGTCCAGTGGAACGATTTTAGCATCATCTGAATCCAATCCAATATATGACGGATTTCAAGTTTGACATTAGCATCTAATATCTAGCATCCAACGAATTTGCATCCCTGAATATGATGATTGACGAGTTGGATGTGGATGATCCAATGGATTTTTTTATATAATTAATACTAATACAAAGAAAAACCTAATGAATATGACTTGAATTCCCATCAATAACAAGTGTCATATATGAAACTGAATCTATAAATACTGCAATCAATAACAACAATAATTAACACAACAAATCACTATTAGAAACCTGGCTTGATTGGGGTATACCCAAACTAATTGGGGTATACCCAATTTTAAGTGGACATGTGACCTTACTAGGGGGAGGTCAAATTTGGTTGAAGTTACAATACTACCCTTGACCTTTATAATTTTATTACCATAATCAGTTTTTATTTTCATCTTTCCTTCTTCTCTTCCATAACCACACCGGCTCCTCCCCCACCACCACCACCAAAACTCGTCGATTAGTTTAACATTGTTTTCATCTTCCAATGGAACCACCACGCGTAAGGAACTCTTGAAAGGCTTCTCAATTCTATTGCAAGGTTGTTCAACAAAAGAAAAAAAAAGCAAGTCGAAGAAGAAGAGATTGAACCCCCTCAACGAAGAAATGTGTTTAAGGGCCTACTTAAACTCACTCTAGTACTTGATTTCATTTTCTGCATGTCAAATTAGGTCGAAAAATCGAATCTTTGAATTTGCGGTTATTTCGCCAGGTTTGTTTCCACGACCTAGGATAGTTAGGGTTAAGCGGGATGATCGTTGTTTGAATATCTTGTCGGCGGTTTATTTTTGTAATTCTTTCACGAGGATCGGATGTTATTCAACGTATAATCTTGCGAGGCTTTTTTTTAAGCGGGTTGGTTATAAACTTTGCTTTTACAGTGGGATTTCGGTTTTTAGCGTCTCGATGCCTTGAATGATAAAGGTGAATAATGATCTAAAATAATACCACTGTACAATGTTAGCGGTGTTGTTTTTATTATGGACGTTGGCCACTTTTGTAGTTGAAAACCCGGTCATAGTTGTTAAAACCCGGCGGGTTATTGGAATAAAACCTCCCACCCTTGTTTATCCTAACATTGATTAGATATCGACCCTTCCAGACCTTTGTCCGCCGGAATGGTTATATATGTTGAGCCTTCCGATTTATAGTTTTTGCTTAATTGTTCTTGTTCGGGTTTCAAAAAGGCAAAACAAGAAAGCTCAGCTCTTAGTCCTCCCTTCAAGACCTCCTCGTGTTGGTGACAAACTCTTGACTTCAAGACATCGAGGGCATACGTTGTGGCGGGGAACGAGAATATCCGTGTCCGAATGATGATTATCAACCACCATCGGAACCCAGTGATTAGACGAGACTCGGATGAAGACCAATCAATTCCATCCGTAGAAGAGGTACGATGATGATGGTGATGAAAGAAATCCTACTCTTTGGAGGAGGTAACAATGATGATGACGATGAGGGTGATCAAGACATGCCCACAATGTTTGAGGAGGTAATGATGATGATGATGGTAATGGTAATGGAGATCAAGGTAAGGATATTCAAGATGAAATTGTTGAAGAGAGGAACAAGAAGAAGAAGAAGTTGGGGGAACAAACCCAAGTCACAAGTACTAGTGAAAACTGGAATCAAGGTTAAATTGAAACCAAATGAGCTTCCACAGGGACCCCTGAAGATCAGGATGTTCTTTTTGGATACAAAGACTCTGGGCATGAAATCCAAAATACTATCAATAAGTAATCTCAATCCGTCTTTGTTTTTCATTTAAATTAAGTAACGATTTTAAATTTGGTCAATGTTTGATTTCTTTTTTTTGTGTTTTTGGTTTTAGGATCACAAGCATGCTTCCACCCCAAGGAGGTGTGCTGCTTCATGTTCAAAGGACTAAGACTTGGGATCTTGAGGATGAATGCTAGGAGGTGAAAGTGATTGTCAAGAACTCCCAAGGGTTGTTGCCCGGTGGAGTTCGAATGTCGAGTATGATAGAGTTACCAGATATGCATTCCGTGAGAGGTTACACGGAGACCCCGATACAATGTTATTCCCATTCGGTGAGATGGCGATAACCACTAGTGGAAATCAAGAAATGACACAAACAAGTCATTTAACTCGATCTATGACTTGCTTTGTCGACGAAGAAAGGGCCGCTGAGCGTTTTTTCAACTACGACGTGTCTCTCGG
>JAJJWW010005694.1:0-55969 GCA_023531295.1 Papaver armeniacum | reverse complement strand
TTCTAGCGCATATGTAGTTGCGGAAATCCTACACTACACCCCTCACTCGAATTTGCTTAATCAATCCATTTGAAGATGAATAATAATGTGTTTTATTAATTGTTTTCTTGAAAGGTTTACAAAGAAATGTAGAACAGAGCTAAAGAAATTACAATCACTCTTGATTTTCTCTTTCCTAATGACTTGCTAAACAATTCAAAAAGAATCCTCCTCCTAACAGACTTACTCGACCCTTTATATAGGGTATTACATAGTGGATGACAGCTAAACTGTCCTTTATTTTCGGAAACGTCTCGCGAATGCTCGCGAATGTGTAACTGCTTGTCTTCGCGACACTCCTAAATCTCGCCAAGTCTTCACACTTTCTTCATGTTATGACTATCGTCATCTATTACGTCATTTATTTACCTCCATGCGACTCCTTCGCGACGCAGTCGTTTATTAATCTCGCGAAGTATTGGTGTTGCGATATTCTGATCCTACAGTTTGGATTATGGATAAACACACATAGACCTAAAGAAAGTTTGTAGACAAATACTTATGTTATTGCTTAAACAAGATTAGAAAACAGTTTAAGGTTATCCGCTGTTTAGAGAGATTGTGAGTGTAACAAAGATAGAATTGTAATAATTTTCTTATTCATAATCTAGAGAAGATAATTTCTTCGAATCTTGTTTTCCGGTGTTCTCTGTTTTCTAGTTTTTTTTCCTATTATTATTCTGAATTCCACCTCTATAATAATAGTCACCAAGGTATAGAGATCATACGTATCACAGATAATTTCACAAGTTAATCTATACTTCAATCCCTTTAACTACAATGGACTACGTGTATTGTGATCTTTTAATTTGGGTAACTTATCAGTAGTCAATAGGTCGAAACGAAAAACCTAAGAAATAAATGTGTTATTGTGATCCAAAATCCCTGATAACCTAAATTTTGCGTTATGGTTCAAAATTTGAATGGTTATTTAAAATATGCCATGTCACTAGACATTTGTATTAAAACTCATAGGACATTGTTGCAATAAAAAAATAAACATCATGATCGGTAAATACCTAAAATCTTGTTTGGTTAATGGGAAAGGAATTCTATTCCCAGGAATCATATTCCCAAAAGAGGGGAATCCTAAACCCACCACCCTCCATGGGTTTAGGATTCCCTTACTTTTTGGGAATCATATTCCTAACCGCTCTCTAATCCTATTTTCCAAACATGGGAATGGAATTATATTCCCAGGAAACTGATTTCATTCCCTCCAACCAAACACGCCATTAAGCCCTAATAGAAAACATATGTCTAAATTTTTCAGATACCTAAAGCCCAATCGGTAAATACATCATGATTTAAAATTAGCATGTGACCCAAAATCTACCTCAAATACCTAAAGCCCCAATGGAAAACATCTGTATAAATTTTTCATGACCAAAATCTATTGCATGATCAAAATTGTCATATTGTGACCCATGAAATCCCACTGTAACCCAAGATTTCCTTAGTGACCCAAAACCTATCACTTGATCCAGAATCTACATTGTGAACTACAAATTTCTCTGTGGCCTAAAAATTGACCAGTGATCTCAAACTATCATTGTAACCCACAATTTATAATTTAACCCTCGTCCCTAAAATTTACATGGTGACCTAAACTGATGTAGTACATCTTTTTACGTATCAACTATGACAGTTGACTCCTGAAGCGTGTATCAACTGTGACAGTTGATCCCATCCGTCAGTTTCAATTTACTTGCCTTACAAGTATTTTCTTTCCTAGTATGTTTAGCTTTCCTTTTCTTTTTTGTTGAGTCGGTTCTTGAGAACCTATTTGAAGGCTATGCCTTCTTGTTTTAGGGACATCTTATTATCAATATTATTATCAAGTTTGATTATCAATCTTTTAACCTTAGAATCTAGATCCTAGAATTAGATTTTAACTAAGTTCTTGACGGAAATTCAACTATCTTCATTACCCAAGCAACTAGTTTTCTATATCCTGTTCTGTGCTACACTAGTTGGTATTAGATACAGAGTTTTTAGATTTCTATCTAAAACAGATCCTTCACAGCTTCCTCACAAACTCAATACCCTACTTTCTTCAATGGTAGATAAATCTCCTACCCTAAGTGAAATCGCAGAACTTTTGAAACCTCTTCAAGACTCTATTACCTCTCTGGAAGATAAGTTTGATACCAATAAAACTGACGTCAAAACTTTTACAGATAGTTTTGAAAAGAAGCTTGGAACTATCGAAAAAAGGTTGGTAATTCATGGAGAGTATCTAGACAAGTTATGGAAACATGCAGGTCTGAATGACAAATATATGCCTAAGTTAACTGATGATGAGAAAGAATGAGAAAAGAAGACATGAGAAAAAGAAGATGATGAAACAAAAAAAGTTAAGGTCACTTCTTTTGTTCAAAATACCTCTATTCCTGGCAATGTTTCGCATATCATCCAACATACATAGCCGGTGGAAGGTTTTCTTAACAATCAAAAAAAAAAAAAACAAGTTAATGTGACTATCAACCTTGATGAAGATGACAAATTCGAGGAACAAGAATCACAAAAGTGTTCAGATGAAAAGCGATTAAACTCTACTATGAATTCTTATGGAAACCTACCAGAATACAAATTAAAGGCTGGTATACCTAGCTTTCATGGTGGTTTACAAATTGAAGGACTACTGGACTGGTTTTATGAGGTCGAGTTTTTTTCCAAATTCATGGAAGTCTCTGACTCCTCTAAAGTAAAACTGGTCGCCTATACTACTGGAGCTGCAGCTTGGTGGGAAACACTATGTGAAGATCGAGATAAGTATCATAAACCCCTTATACTTACTTGGACTCGCATGAGACGTTTATTAAGAGACAATTTTTTACCAAAATATTATAGGCAACAACTGTTTATCAAGCTTCAAAACTGTCGACAAGGAGCTAAACTGGTTGAAGAATATGTAGCTGAGTTCTACGGTTTAGTTACTCGTAACCAACTGAAAGAAACTGAAGAACAATTAGTTGTACATTTTATTGATGGTTTTAACAATTTAATTCAACAAGGGATGACACAATCAGCATTCACGATGGTTGAAGCAATACATCAAGCTCTTAAAGTTGAAAGGCGTGTGCTCAGTACTTCTCGACAAGCAACTCCACGACAAGCTCATTATCAACATTTATATAGAGCTGCCAGACCATATAACTATTCTTATGGTTACCAAGGTGAAAAGGGCTCAACAGTTGTTGTTGATCCATATTCATAGGGATCAACTGTCTTTGTTGATCCACAAGACAGAAGTTCAAACCAACCATATCAGCAACAACAAACTACATCTGTTCCTTCAGAACATGCTCCTACAATGCATATATCATCTGCTAAGCCGCCTCAGGCTCCTCCACAACGAGATTTTGTTCGTAATACTAGAGGTAATCAATTTCAGCAACAATTTCACCATTGAATAAACCCTCTAATCCTTATTCAAAGTTTCGAGGACATAGATGTAACAAGTTCAACCAAACTGGACATATACTTCTAGTGATTGTCACAAGTTTCATGCTTACATTAATGAAACTCAAGAAGAAACACAAGAAGAAGAAGAATTAGGAGCTGATGAGTTTAATTATTTACAAGAACATGAGACTTATGATGCAGATTTTCTTGGAGTAATTCGACCAGTTTTAATCACTGAACCATGTATTATTCAAAGGCATCATATTTTTAAATCTCATTGTCTCATTAAGGAAAAGCTTTGCAACATGATAATTGATAGTGGAAGTACAGAAAACTATGTTTCTGCGTAATTGTTGAGAAGCTTGGTTTACCTGCTACTCTTCATCCAAAACCGTATTCAGTTGGTTGGATAAATAGCTCTTTCACTCAGCAAATCACTCATCAATGCTTAGTAAATCTTTCTTTTCCTGGCTATTCAGATTATACTTTGTGTGATGTTATTAACATGACTGCAGCAAGTTTATTGTTGGGAAGACCATGGCAGTATGATATTCGAGCTTTTCATAACTGCTATGAGAATACTTATATCTTTGTTCATGAAGGATTTACTAAAGTTTTGTGGCCTTTACAATCTTCTTCTTCACTCAAAGAACCAGCAGACAAGAAGACGACTGCATTAGTAGCTATAATTGTTCAGTCTTTGAACACTCATTCCTTGAGCTCTCATGAAGTTGATAAACCTATGGTAGAGATTCCAGACAAGGTACAACCTTTATTGTCTTCTTTTAGTGACTTATTTCCTGATGAGTTACCAAATATTTTACCTCCACTTAGAGATTTACAACATCAAATAGACTTCATTCATGGCACTTCTATTCCTAATCAACCTCATTATCAGTTAAGTCCTAAAGAGCATGAGATATTACAATATCAGGTTGATGATTTGTTATAAAAAGTTTTGATAAGACTTAGCAAAAGTCCTTGTGCTAGTCCAGCCTTTTTAGTAGACAAGAAGGATGGTGGACATCGTATGTGTATAGACTGTAGAGCTTTAAACAGAGTTAATATACCATATAGGTTTCCCATACCAAGAATTAATTACATGATTGATCTGCTTTCTGGTGCTAAAGTGTTTGCAAAGCTTGATTTGCGTAGTGGATATCATCAAATACGTATCCGTGAAGGTGATGAGTGGAAGAAAAAATTCAAGACAAAAGAAGGCTTATATGAATGGTTGGTAATGCCTTTTAGTTTATCTAATGCTCCTAGCACTTTTATGCGTCTCATGAATCAAGTTTTGCAACCTTTTCTTGGAAAATTTGTCATTGTTTATTTTGACGACATCTTAATCTTTAGCAACAGTGAAGCAGAACATCTTACACATTTAGCTCAAGTTTTTAAGGCACTTCAAGACAATGTTTTGTATGTGAACTTAAAGAAGTGCACATTCTTTACAAACAAAGTCACTTTCTTAGGCTATGTTGTGTCAGATACTGGTATTTCCGTGGATGATTCTAAAGTTAAGGCAATTGTGGAATGGCCTACTCTAACATCTATACGTGAAGTAAGAAGTTTTCATGGGTTAGCTTCATTCTATAGAAGATTTATGAGAAACTTTAGTACAATTGCAGCTGGTTTGACAAATTGTTTGAAGTGTGATACTTTTGAATGGACTGAAGAAGCATACAAGAGCTTTAATCTTCTCAAAAAAAAAAGTGCAGTGCACCTGTTCTTGCTATGCCAAATTTTGATAAACCATTTGAGACACACTGTGATGCTTCTATTGTTGGTATAGGCGCTGTATTATCTCAAGAAAGACATCCAGTTGCATACTATAGTGAAAAGAATTCAGATACAAGGAAGAAGTGGTCTACATATGAGTTAGAATTAATTGCTCTTGTTCAAGCTCTTAAGAATTGGCATCCTTATCTTATTCACAGTGAGTTTGTTGTCAATACTGATAATCAGGCTCTTAAGTTTTTGAAAAACTTATGCAAAGGTCAACAGAATGCATGATAGGTGGTTATCTACAATCAATCAGTACACATTTTCCATTAAACATCAGAGTGGGAAACTTAATCAAGTTGTTGATGCTTTGAGTAGAAGAGCTCATCTTTTAATTACTCTCAAAAATGAGAGTTTGGCTTTTGATTTCTTAAAAGATCTCTATAGTGAAGACAAAGAATTTCAGAAACTCTGGGAAAAGTGTGGTTCTTCAATAGGCAGTGTTGATGATTATCTCATTCAAGATGGTTTTCTTTTTAAAGGAAATCGATTATGTATACCACAATGTTCTTTACGTATTCATTTGATCCAAGAATTGCATGGAAGTGGCCTGGGAGGACATTTTGGACGTGATAAAACTATTGCTTTAGTTGAGGAACGTTATTTTTGGCTTCAATTAAACGAGACATTCAGAAGTACGTACAAAAATGCATGGTTTGTCAGCAGTCTAAAGGGAATATTCAAAACAGTGGATTATATACTCCACTTCCCATTCCTGATGCACCTTGGGTGGATATTAGCATGGACTTTGTACTTGGTTTACCACGTAATGCCAGGAGGAATGATTCTATTATGGTGGTAGTTGATCGTTACTCAAAGATGGCTCACTTCATAGCATGCAATAAAACTACAGACGCCTCCAATGTTGCTTATTTATTTTTCAAAGAAGTAGTACGTTTGCATGGAATTCCCAAGACAATTACTTCTGATCGAGACACTAAGTTTTTGAGCTACTTTTGGAAGTCCTTATGGATGCGTTTGGGAACTAAACTTCAGTATAGTACAACTGCTCACCCTCAAACATATGGACAAACTGAAGTAGTTAATCGATCTTTGGGAAATCTGATTCGAGCCAACGTTATTGGAGGAAAAGAGAAGCAATGGGACAATTTTCTTCCTAATATGGAATTTGCTTATAACACTTCAGTCAATAGATCCACAGGTAAGACACCTTTTGAGATTGTTTATTCTAAGGTTCCTAATCATATTTTGGATTTGGTGGTGCTTCCCAATCTGCGTAAATCTAATGCTAAGGCAGATAACTTTGTTGAGAAAGCTTCAATCATACATCAAGAAGTAAAGTCTAAGCTTGAAGATTCTAATAAAAAATACAAGGAAGATTCAAATCAACATAGAAGACTTAAAACTTTTGCTGAAGGAGAATTGGTTATGATTCATCTCAGAAAAGAAAGATTGCCTACTGGTACTTACAACAAAACTAAGATGAAGGAATATAGACCATTCAAGATTTTGAAGAAAATCAGTGATAATGCATATGTTATTGATCTTCCATCAAATTGGAACATCTCTAATATATTCAATGTGCAAGAGATTTTCACTTTTCATGGAGAGAATGAAGTTCTTTCTATTCATTAACTCGAGGACGAGTTTCTTTCAAGAAGGGGGGACTGATGTAGTACATCTTTTTACGTATCACCTATGACTGTTGACTCCTGAAGCGTGTATCAACTATGACAGTTGATCCCTCGTTCTTGTATCAACTACAACAGTTGATCCCATCCGTCAGTTTCAGTTTACTTGCCTTACAAGTATTTTCTTTCCTAGTATGTTTAGCTTTCCTTTTCATTTCTGTTGAATCGGTTCTTGAGAACCTGTTTAAAGGTTATGCCTTCTTGTTTTAGGGACATCTTATTACCAATATTATTATCAAGTTTGATTATCAATCTTTTAACCTTAGAATCTAGATCCTAGAATCAGATTTTAACTAAGTTCTTGACGGAACTTCAACTATCTTCATAGCCCAAGCAACTAGTTTGCTATATCATGTTCTATGCTACACTATAAACCTATTTTTGTGACAAAAAAGACCGAAACCCTACCTTATTGGCGAAAAAAATTGATTTATGTCCCAAAATCTGCCGTATGACTCAAATTTTGTCATGTGAGTGAAAACTAATTTACGTTGTGACCTTAGGTGTTCCAAAACCCAAAAGTACCCAAAATTTACGTAGCGGCTTGATGAAATAGGCCTCGTGACCAAAACTGCATTGTGACTTCAAATTTACAATTATGATCCTAAATCTACCATTTTGGCTCAAAATTTGCAAATATCACATTGCATAGGTGTTGATGGTGGTTTTTAGCTTAGGGTTAAAATTGTAAAAACCTTGCATCCACCCACAAAAATACCTACTCTTTCTTGATGTGACGCTGTTCATATGCAAATTTTCGCTTCTTAGCAGGAAACGGAGCCGTGAGTGTTAACCTCTCCACCGACATATTTATTGTTCAATATATTTACATGAAATTTATCCAGATCGCGCATGTAGCAACCATCCCAGATGTTTTAGTTACAGATAATTATTATCAAAAATAAGAATTTGGAAGCGGCGCCTTGCCTATATTCACTTAATATAAGTTCCTTTGAATACTTTCGTGAAAGTCGATATGTTCCCGTTGCGGGGGCGAGTTGAACCCTTAATGTTGATATGGCATGACAATTTGTGTTCACTCGCAGTAGAGTAGCACGAATATCCAAGTATCAAGGATAAGGTCTTTGCATAAGGTATTCAATCATAAAACATGCTGCTCTCTGGCAATGAACTTAAAAGAACTTTGTGTCAACACATAGAATTCAATCAATTATCCTGACTAATTTGCAAAAGTTAGGGTTTTGCGCCTTGCACAGTATATAAGACCTTGCTTGTCAAAATTAATTCTTCCCTATCAATTCTCATCTCCATCACTCGGCTAGCTTCAGCAACATCACTGTCACTAGGAACAATAAACCAACTCCCATGAAATCTTCGAGCAAACACCTCCCACAATTCCGACCAAACCCATCTCATATTTAAAGTAAATCTTCATCCTTTGCATGTTCCTTGATCAACACTAACCCCCGAATGGCTTCGCCGCCTTGCCTCTTCTTCATATTCACTTAATATAAGTAATAATGAGAAATTTATTTCTCTTTTGAATACTTATCTCCACTTAAAGTTTCCCTAAAGGCCACCTGAACAGGCTGAACCAGCCTTAATGTTGAGATATGGCAATTTGACAATTTGTGTTCAAAAGCAAACATAAGATACATAAGAAAATAGCAAAGAAAGCATAACTACACCTATCGAATATCCAAAATCAAACAAAACAATAAAATACAAATAACTCCGTGTCATCAATAAATAACAAGCCTTTAAACCAATTAAGAGTGGACGAGAAGGTTTACTAGAGATATACCTACAAACCTATATTTCAAACTCCGCATAAGGTATTCAATCAAATTCAAAACAACTCTAATTAGATAGCCTAACTTCTCAAACCACAATCACAATGAAAAGATAAAGAAGATGGATAAAGATGTAGATGTCAATGAACTTAAAAGAACCTGCTCATCAATCAATTGGCATCAACACAATAGTATATATATATATTTATTTATTTTATTTTATTTTTTTTTTTGATTGATCAATTATCCCATGATTAGATCTTTTGACAATTTGCCTTGATTTCTTTTTATTCCGTTTTTGGTATATTCGTCTTGCAAAGAACAATCACTCTAATCATCCTAGATAACTAAGTGACCTTGCCGAGATATGGTAACAAAATTAAATTTATGATTCATCCCACTAATGGTGTCATCCTAAAGGCACAAGTTTCTAGATTTCGCCACAAATGGTTTTTCTATTTTTCTGATTTTTTTTTTTCTTTTCATGGCATAAAAACTACCAAACGTAAAACAAACTATACAAACATAAATGGATGTTGAAGGTTCAAGGTGGGAAATTCAAATGATATGCAAAAACAAGAAAATAAAGATAAAATGCTTAAAAAATAAAAAGATAAAGGGAGAGATACAAAACTGGGTTGCTCCCACTTAGCTAAAGTATTCTCCCCTGGGCTTGGCGATATTCCACAAAAATTAACCACTTCTAAGTTTCCTTATGGTTTCAACCGGTATTCTTTAAGTTCCTTACCCGTATGCTACGAATTTCCACTGCACCATGAGAAAAACACATTAGAACCCTTCGTGACCTTAATTTACCCTGAATAAATGCAAGCGTATTAAACAAAAGACGCGTTTCTAGAAATCATAGTTTTCGATCATTGCGAAGCTCTTTCTAGCTCTGAGTCATTCCTTTGCCTACGTTGCATTGTTTAATGAGGTGGTTTTTAGCTTAGGGTTAAAATTGTAAAAACCTTGCATCGATGTGACGTCGTTAATGTAAGGAAACGGGCCGTGAGTGTTAACCTCTCCATCGACATATTTATTGAGCGTTCAATATATTTTACATGAAATTTATCCAGGTGCGCATGTAGCAACCATCCCAGATGTTATTAAATTTCAGCGCCTTGCCTATATTCACTTAATATAAGTTCCTTTGAATACTTTCTGTGCTATGTTCCCCGGTTGAACCCTTAATGTTGATATGGCATGACAATTTGTGTTCACTCGCAGTAGAGTAGCACGAATATCCAAGTATCAAGGATAAGGTCTTTGCATAAGGTATTCAATCATAAAACATCTTTGCTTCCTAGAAAAACTAGGTAATTAATCCGCCATGGATTAGCAGGTGCAAAATCTTGCCCAGAATCAGAAAACAATGAGCCTTAGGATAGGAGCAGCAACAAAGGGAGGCGTGGCCATGCCTTAGGCCAACCAGCGCCATTGGCCACGCCCCATCCTAAACCGGCCCCATCTCCCTCGACCAATCAGGTTGCTCTAAAGCCGCCACACTCATACCAGAAGTGTAGACACGCCCATGCTCGGCCGGCCCCTCTGCTTCCTATCGACCAATCAGGTCACTTTAAAATGCGCCACGAGCACTAGAGGTGTGGCCGCGCCTTATGTTTGGCCGACCCCTTTTCTTGACCAATCAAGTCGCTCTAAACTCGCCACCATATATTAAAGGCCAAACGCACCCTGCCGCGCCACCATACTAATCGGCAAGCCAAATGCGCCCTACCGCAACAACATATTAATCCGCATAACAACATGCCACTCTGCCGCAGTAACATGCCAACATGCCACTCTGCCGCAGTAACATGCCAATGTGCCACAAATGATGCCACTACATGCTAATCCACTTTCTATTCGTGGCCAATGCCATAACGGACCCCAATTAGGATTTCGTGATCGAAACAAACACTTTTTAGCCGAAACCCTAATTTTTGGTCATAGTCCACAACATGCCACGAGCCACTTTAGTCTTGGCTATGCCGCCAAGCCCTAACTTTGGCCACAACGCCAAATCCTAGCCTTGGCCACGCCACCAAGCTCTAAATTTGGCCACGACGCCAAATCCTAGGCTTGGCCACGCCCACTACACCATTTTTAGGATTTCGCAACAAAGTTTCGCAACGGCTTAATGTCGGTTGCGAATTTTCCGTTGCGAATTGCAACCCCAAATATTTCGCAACGGGTTTATGCCGTTTCGAATTTTGTAACCTCACGGGGTGGTTGCGAATGCAACCGCGCTCGGTTCAAGCGTGTGAACCGCTTGCTTGGTCGTGACACTAGAGCTGATAAACACGCCCCGATCAAATTTCGGTCAAGACTACGGTTTTTATTTCCACCCTTAATCCAAGTCTAGGGTATATCCCACCCTCAGCTGAATTTTATCCTCATTTTTCTTCCGCCAAAACAGACTCGGCTCTCCTTCCCCCGTCCTTCCCCCTCTCCTCCATCTCCATCTCCATCTCGATAAAACCAGAGAGATTCAGCTCTCATCTCCTCTCCATCTCCATCATCGTGTAGATCTCGTATATAGGTACAATTTTTGAGGATGTTTTTAGATTTCGATTTATAGGGTTTCAATGATTTCTAGGGTTTCATAGATTTCATTTCTAGGATTTAGATATTTTGATTTAAGTTTATCGAATCCTAGGGTTCCATTTAAGTTTTTCGTTTTTAGGGTTTAATGCTTGATTTCAGTTTTTCGATTTCCCAAAAGCTTTTGTGAATCGATTCAGTTTTTTTTTTTCTTTCCATGTTAGGGTTTGGGAATCGATTCAGTTTATTTCAGTTTAATGCTTGATTTTTTTTTCATAGTATCTGAATCTAATACCCCCTTTGTTTTTTCCATGTTAGGGTTTGTCAAGATTCAAGAACTGGTCAGAGTTGGTTCAGGAAGAACTAAAAAGGTATATCAACTATGAAATTGTTGTGGTTATTTTCAAAGAGATAATTTCCATTTTATGGTTTGTTGTTTATCTGAATCTAATGTTTTTTTTTTCCATGTCTAGGTTTGTCAGGATTGAAGAACTGAAGTTCAGTTCATTAGAGTTTGAAGAAAAACTGGTGAGAATTGGTTTAGGAAAACTAAGAAGGTATATCCAACTGTTTTGATTTTTATTATGATAGAATCTCATTGAGAATGATAAAAATGGTCCTAGTGGTGAATCGCAAAAGCTACTTGTAGCTCATTCTCTCTTTGTTGAGAGAATGTTTCTGTCGTTAACCTAAGGGCTTCGGCAACCCTACCACTAGGATTCAGTTGAAGCTACATGTTGGAATTGAATTGGTGTACTTACAGAATTTTTGTGCAATCTCTTAACTAAGAAGTTTTTATAAGAATGGTCTTCCCATTTCCGCAAATGCAACACAATACGGAAGCCTGAAAGGCGCCTTGACTCGTACTCATGTCCCCATCTCATTCAAAACATGGAAGCATGTGCACCATTCTTACAAAGATGATATTTGGAAGGAACTGAGTTCATATTTTTGTTCACGTTTTTATTAAGATATTTTGTTTTTGGTGATGATTTGATTCTTTCCTTACTTGGTTTGATCACTAAAATGATGACATAAATGTATTATGTATTAACTAGCTCTACATACATTCTAAATAACTCTTTTTCTCGGAAAGTATATCCTTTACCCGAGCCTTGTAAGATTAACGTGGTTAAGTCGATGGCTCCTATATGGAGGAGACGCAAGCATGAGTTACGATATGCTTATTATGATCCCTATCCAACTCATGAGGAAAGGATTGCACATATTCCTCCCGGTGTACCCGAAGAGGAGTGGATAGAATTCTGTTTGAATGAAAACACTCTTAAACAATAGGAAAGTAGAGCTGAGCACAAGAGGAAGCGACAACTATATGACCACTCTCACACCTCCGGTCGTAAACCTCATTCTTTGGTCAAAGTTTGAACCGGTATGTATATTGATTTCAGTATTATGAATCTCAAAATATGTCCATTATGATTAGTCTTATCCTTTTTAGATCGATTCATACAAATCGACTCATTATATTGGTAGGAGCGCGAGAATCCTAATGTGGAAATCACCACCTCGATGTGTGGATTAAAGCTCATACTCAAGAGGGAGGGGCAATTCTACCTAGTGCGCAAAAATACTTTGTGAGTCAGCTTGTGTTTTATCTGAATTTTAGTACTTTTTTTTTCCTTAATCTACTAGTCATTTATATATTTTATATCTGACACATGCACTGTTATGCTCAACATGGAAGGATGAGCTTAAGAAGGTGCAAGAAGATATCAACCAGAAAAAAAGTCTGCAGTATTCCTATACCGGACATAGATGTAGTGACTAAAGCTTTTGGGAAGGAATGTAGAGGACGGGTTCGTCTTTGTTGGTCCCATTACTCGTACACAATATGATTGTTCCGCTCTGTGCGTGCCAAAGTACAAGAATTGAAATCCAAGGATGGAGCTGTCAAGCATCGGTTGGAGGAGCTAAGTACCAAGGTGGAGGTTCTCGATCACGGGTTTAGGATCGTATGTAACATTGTGAAGGAAATTCAAACTGCGATGCTAGGGTCGGTTGTTGCATCAAACAACAAAGTTGTTCATAACGTCACTCGGCTTCTCCTATAAAGAATGATTCACTTGCTCAAACACCTACACTGCTCAAACACCTTCACCTGCTCAAACACCTTCACCAGGTCAATCATCGTGAGTGTGTAATGAAATGCCTCCATGTTCATTGTTGAACCTTGATGATGAAGTTATTGTTGTTGGTAGGTCAGGCACCGGTGCCATGGGACGTATGTGTCACGGTTGTATTGTACCATCTAATCTTGGAAAGGTGATGGTGGACAAAATTTTCCTCCCAAATGAACCAGTCCCCAAAGCTAACACGTTTGTTTCAACCTTTCAAGATGTTGGAATTGGAGGGTACGTGCTTCATCCAAAGAAGTGCATCGAAATGACTAGTCCGGTCGGCGGTCGACTTACTTTTTGGATATATCTCAGCCATCGTATATAATGCTCGATAATCACTTTATTAACAAACATATATGGCTTTATATTTTTTTTTGTTATATATGTTCACACTTTTGTAGATGTGCATGCTAACATGTAGATTCTTATGCAACAGTGCATAATGAAAACTCTCGAGCAGTTGTGCTACTTTTTTTTTGCTTTTTTTGGAACACTTTTGTACATGTGCTTAGCATGCTAGCATGTAGATTCTTATGCAGTTGTGCATAAGGAAGAATCTCAGGCAGATTCTTATGCAGTTGTGCATAAGTAAGACTCTCAGGCAGTTGTGCTTAAAAACTTTGAATCATAATGTATCCATGTGAACCGGCAGTATTAATATATATATAATCAGTTTTTCTTTATGGATGTTTGTGGTTTGGGTTCTATTGTATTTTGTTGCGCGGTGATTGTAGTGCGAGGTCAAATTGAAGCGGTAGTAGCCACCCGGGGGAATATCAAACCCTGGTAGGTATACTTCATGTGCTTATGCTTATCATATTGAGTACAAACTTATGGATATTAATTTTTTTTATATAATCACTTTTGAGGTACTATCTTTGTTCATTATGTTGCTACGGACTATCTTTGTTGGTGACCTTCTTGGGAAGGTATATTGTCGCTACTTTCACACTTATCAAATCTCCAAGCGCAGTTCATGCAATTTATCTCTTGTAGTAAGTTACCAAATCTACTCTTCATGTTTTTGTAGATGTATAGATCATGTGTTGGTTTGTTGTGATACTTGTACTTCAAACTTTCAATTTCATACTTCTCATGTTTATTATCTTGTTTTGATTCAAACACTTCAAATAAGAAAGCCACAGTACTTTTAAAGCTCGCATTCAAAGTACCATGTTCTCTCTGCTAACTTGTTATGTCTTTTCTAATAATGTGCATTGACTTTGTAATGAGCACGCATTGATTGTTAATTGGTAAAGATAGTTCCGGGGAATTGACTTGTGTTACATTCTAACTTTTTGCCCAATATTATGAATGTGTGAATTAATTTGATAGCAAATTACTTGGCTTTTTTCAGTGGATTGTGAACTCTCTACGGTTGAGCAGACTCATTCATGGAAGCTTCGCTATGGTTATGATCGTGTGAATGATGATAAAGATGTTTCCAACATCGAGGCCAAGATGACTGATGGTATGTCATATATCTTAAATTATATAGTAGTTCACCAGTTCTTAGTTTCGTTTTTACTATAGCCAAGACTCAAGATTTTGGTGAATGTTTTTTACTAAATAAAACAATTTTAGTTTTAGGGGATAGTTTTGTGTATTATGCTTACAAGATGCTAGTTCGGACCTAAAAAGATATCACGAATCCAAAGTAATTTAGGATTTGAGCTAGCTTGACCATGTCGAAGTCCAAGAATAATTGAGCTAGCTCGACTACGACGACTCACTTACAACTGCGTCTGTTATAGAAAAACATCACAAAGTGGGCTCAACGACTGGATGTAGGGGATTCATACGGTGTAAGCAATTATTTGTTTTGTTTTACTTGGCATGATAAGTATAATTGTTGTGGCATGATAAGTAGTGTAGTAAATGACTCGCATCTTTTAATCATGTTTGAATGACCAAAGATATATGTACAATGATCGACACTGGGTATCATAGTAATGAATGAATGAATATAAAATGTGTGGCCAAGACTTGGATTTAGATTTTCAAGTCTTTGGTCGTGTCAAATGATGGACATGATCCATCCAGGAGTTGTGTGTAAATTTGAAGACAATGTTTCAGTGATGATCTCAGTTTCTGAGTTGGACTAGTCATTTTACATAGAACTCAAATGCGCGGTTTAGCATTAGGATAAGAGGAGAAATGTAAGGTCATAAGAGCCACTTTTAAATTAGTATTTTGAACTTGATAATTAGATAAATTGTGGTATCAGACTAGTGTTGTTTTAGATTAGTAAATAATGGTTGAATCTTCTTCATTTGTAGCCTATTAGTACTCTTCGACTCAATCTTTATAAGCATACTTGGATATCCGATTAGAAGAATTTGTGATGCTTTGTTCGCGAGTTAATTGAATGATGCTCTGTTGTGAGATCGAAAGGTTGAAGAACAAAGCGACAAAGCGCGACCATTAGGTCCCTTAGCAAATGCAAGATTTGTAAGTTATAATGTAGTATCTCCTTATAGAGATTTAAGTTAGAAGAACTTAGGAATTTTAACTTTATACAAACTGAACTTAGGAACTAAGTATGTTTATGTGTATGTCCATTAAATGAATGACATAGTTTGTATCAAATACTCATACTTGTTAACTTCAATTGAAGAATTCTTTTTTCATAATGGTAAATGTGGAATTGAAAGTGTAGAAGTTTGTATATCTGTGGAATGGTGAATATGGGGAACTGGGTAACTGCAGTGGGGTAAATATGGGGGAATGGATTTTGACCAGGTCAATGAAGACCTGACCTTTTTTTTTTCTGTTGCAAAAGCTTAGCAACGTCGATGTTCTGTTGCTAAATTAGAACCAGAACCAATAAATTAGAACCAGAACCATAGTTCCGGGTAGGGGTATTCCTGTAATTAGAAACAGCTTAGCAACGGCAGACCTTGGTTGCGAATAAACTACGTCGCAACGGCACAGTACGTTGCGAATCTCCGTTGCTGACCAAGAATCGCAACGGAGCTTATGCCGTTGCGAAAAACTGCAACACCGTGTTTTGAAACGTCAACCTGCCGTTGCGACCCCAGTCAGCAACGTCCAGGGTCCGTTGCTAATTCCTAAAAATGGTGTAGTGGCCGCCAAGCCCTAACTTTGGCCACGACGCCAAATCCTGGCCTTGGCCAAGCCCTAACTTTGGCCACGGTGCCAAATCCTAGCCTTGACCACGCCACCAAGCCACAGGCGTGGCCATGCCACAACGCCACAGACGCGGCTATGCCACCGTAGGCGCATGCCACTACGCCGCGGCTATGCCGTTATGCCATTAACAGGTGCCAACAAAATGTGTCCATAATCAACGGCTACCCTTACTCATGAGATGCAATCTCAGCCATCCAAGTTCGCCACCGAGATGACATACTTGTGGCAAGTTTTAGGCGACCAACTGCCTAAATCTAGTGGCCATGGCTACGCCAGGCGCCACTTATACCACTGTGCCACTGGCATGCACGAGCCATGCCACATTGCCACTGGCGTACACCAAAACGTCATTGCGCCATTATCAGGCGCGAACACAAGGTAGCCATAATCAACGGCTACCCTTCCTCATGAGATGCGGTCTCAGCCACCGAACTAACAAACTTGTGGTAAGTTTTAAGCGACCGGCCAAGACGAGCCTAGTAGCATCACATGCTATTTTCCTACGGAAAGCCTCTTGATTTTAACTTGCCACACGTAGCAAAATGCTACATGTTTTCTACGAAAACACTCGAGACATCAAATATGTCACAAACTGGGCGATACTCATCAGGGTATTGGTCTGGCAGTCTACAGCGTGCGGCGTGCAAAACGCCCGTTATAGGAAAGTGTCATGAAGTAGGACAATTAATGGTGGCAAGAAGTAACGGGTGTAAACGGATCCACTTCCTTCATCATGGAAGCATGGGTTTCTGGCGGTTATACGTTACTCCATTCTTCCACCACTCAATCGTTTCCACTTCCTACGAGACCAAGGTACGTTTCAATATGACTTGTATAAATAGGCTTCACCTATTTCCACCAAAAACAGGTTTTTGGTCGGAAACAACATAGTATCCTGAATCACCAAAGAACGGATACATTTCATTCCAGTTCCACTTTCTGATACAAGTTATAAAACAAGCCACATCTTCAGAATCAACTATTCTGGTCTCAACACTTTCTTCGCTTCCCTCCCTAAGACCAACCCTTTTCCTTCACTTTGTGACCGAAGCAAGCCTGGAACGGCCATTTCTTGGTTTAGGCCAGGATTGTGCAAATTGATCTCTCGAATCAAAAGTAATCCCATGCAGTGCATTGTTTAGGGTTTAGATTCGTTTCTCATCCACACACCCAAAATTACCAAAATCAGCAGAAACAGTTTTCACCCACAAACAATTGGCGACCACAGTGGGAGATTAATCTCTCGGTTGCGAATTCAACTCTCAATTCCATCATCCTACCAATAAAATGCAATGCTTCGAAGCGCATCGTCCAAGAAAAGATGGATTCAGGAGAATTACGTCTGGGGACTAGAGATTCTCCGCCTTACTGCGGATCGACATAAAGATGTTTCACAGACAATAAAGAATGACTGGGGACTTCTCGCGGCAAGGAGGGCGTCACATAAAGACTCGGATTTACTCCCTGAAGATTCAGTTTTGGTGAAAGACCCTAAAGTGAGTAAGTTTTGTCAGACAATGTTTACACGATCTATTGTTTGGGTTTTCACATTTGCAATGGAAGCCGATAACCCAATCAACCCAAGATTTCATATATTTCCTTTTCTCATGCAACATTCACGGTTTCACAATTTTCCCGAATGACTTTGCCACCTACATTCGCAATTCAGATTTTGACATATTGATTGATCAAAGGGCCATTATTCCAAAATAATCCAAAAACTCTTATAAGAAACAATCACCTATCAATCCAAAAACTAGAAAACCAAACCATAAACTAGGCGTTTCTTTTGCCTTTCAAAAAAAAAAATCTAAGAAAAGGAAGTTCAGAAAATAAAAGCATTCAAGGAAAATTGCCTAACAACGGCTTGTTCTTCTTGGAAAAAATGTCCTTCATGCTTTGAAGAGCCGCCTGTTTCAGCTTCAACTCCTGGGACAACTTCTCGACTTCTTCCTCCTGTTGATTAATCAAATCCGCGGAAGGACCATCAACCGCTTCAGCCTGCAACCTTTGGATATCGGAAAATCCCTCACAGAACCAGGAGGCGTTAAACTCAAAGTTTACACACATATCCCGGTGGAACTTCCAGCTTGATATTACATCTCCAGAAACAGTGTGACCAGTCATGTTGCACATATCATGAATTGAAGATAATGTTTATTCCACCCATTTAACCAACGCAAACCGGCTGGTGATCTTTTTGGTTATTGCGATATGACTATACCTTTCCCATATTCTGGTATACAACTCCACATATTTAGATGGTACACTGAAGCCTCCGATCAGCACATGATCTTCATGAGGATATAAAAATGGAGGGTCGAAAGTGGAGCCTGCAACTGATTCCGCGACCAGCAGGGATTCCCTGGCAATAATCGCACCTGCAGCCATGGGAGCGTTTTCTATCATCTGAAACACAGCAGCATCTTCACGACGATCAATCTCTATCTCCGGGTTGCTAACAGGTACGACTTCCATGATTGGAGACAAAACCACATCTTCATCGCGACGAATCTCCATCTCAGGGTTATCTTCGATGGCTTCTTCCTGTGATAACACCGATTGAGTATTTATTCCGAATAAATAAATAGCCTAAAAAAAAGGGCGTGGCAAACTCACCGACTCATTTGTGGGCCCACTGGAAGAAGACTCGCTATTGTATTCAGAAGTGCTCCTCTCGCCACCGGATCTCGAACTTTCTTCCTCCTCGGATTCTTCTTCAAGAGATTCAGTCTTGTCATCTCCTTCCTCATGAGGCACCGTCTTTTGGCCGTGGGAAAGTATGGCAAAGATATTCAAGTTTCAAGACCCTGAGACAAAAAAAAAAAATAGGAGTCAATGACGAAATGGAAAAATTTGTGTAATTCAGCCAAGTCAGTGAGGGAACCATACACACATGTGTGTTGAAAGAACTGAAAGTCACAAGAGCCGTCGAATCGATTGGAAGCTACCTGCACGATTTTTCGACCTTTGCTCATTTTTCTGGGGACTGTCTGCATCCGAGCTAGAGGATTTTCGATTGCCCGAAGGAAGCTGTTTCAACAATTTATGCTTTGCTAGAACCGCAGAGGAAGGTTTTCCACGTGGCTTGGTCACAACATCCTGCACGAACTGATGAATGGCGAGGAACTCATCTTTCCAGAAGATGTTATATTTGGGAGTCGTCACAGGTTTTCGTTCGGAGAGCAAGAAGGGAAGACTTTTATCCGGTGCAAAAACGCTGTAATCAAGAATGGTGGGTAGCAATTCATCTGGAGCTGTCAGTGGGCGACGGAATGGGACTCCCTGATCAAAGCCCATATGTCGAGCAGCCCTATCAATGTTGTAAGAGACTACTCCACAAGATCCTCTGAAAAAATATGGCACATACCCAGGTATGCAGCTTCGCAAGAACATAGTTTCTCCAATGCTCATATTCCCGTCAGCAGAATGTAATATCACCTTTGGTGTGGAAGCAAAAGTGTATGGTTGAACTATAGAGGCGTGGACCGGAGCCCAGGGACGAAAGTTAACTACATGCGCGTTGTCAAGAAAATCAATGAGCTTTGAGCAAGGCCTTGGACTCCTATCCAACCAACGGAGCGATCTGAATCAAAAATGTTGTAGTAAAAAGGTTCGTTGAGACTTGTGAAAGCAAAAGATTTTAGACTTATAAAACTTAAAAAATAAGGAAAACTTAACACAAAATTGATTCAAGATATGAGAAAATAACCAAGATACTGATTCCACTATTACACATGAATAATTTATGGTGAATAACACAAAATTCTAATTATCTTTTTAAGTCCTTATTTCTTAATCCACAAATAATCAGGCAAATTCCCAAAAATTAATTGTATCCCCTAAGCATAGATTATCTAAACAAAGTATAACCTATCTAATTGAATCACAACTAATGACGAAAATTATGAAAACAATTTAAAACTCTGCAAAAGCAGTGATTGAGTGAATTATAAAATATAAATTAGAGAAAATAAAATGGTTACCACTTATTCATGCGTAAATAGCTTCCTCATTGCCTTGGTTGTGGGAGAATTAGCTCATCATCATGTTGGAAACACGCTCAAAACTCATTTTTATTGCTCAAAGGAGGTGTACAAATGATGAAATGGAGAAAATGATGAAAATCGGGTGTTTGCAACGATTATAATTGTTGCAAACACTGTTAAAAGAACGATAAAGATAAATTGTCACTTTGTTGCTTTAAGACTGTCCTATGAACTACGACCCACGCTTTGTGAGTCGTTGTCACTGTAGCGGAAACGACGGTCCTTCGTGCGTCTTATGTTCTTCGTGTTCTTGGTGCAGCAGCAGAAATGGTGATTCTGTAACTTGATTTTATAAGCTCTGTTGACGCTCTAAACTCTCCCAAACTCTCCGTAACTCTTCACTGATATACCAGCACCTATTTATAACCCAGAAGAAGCAAAATCTCGCGTAATAACTTCATAAAATTCTCCATTATTTGGTATTATTCTTCACGGCCAGTTTCAGATTTTTTTGATCTCTACACGCGTTCTGAAGCTTCCAAGTTGCCATATTTAACTCATTCACACTCCAAATAGTTGTTAGAGTCTTCCGAACGCGTGCAAACTCCTCTGTTGCTCGCGAAATCCCGTGAATATCTCCTCCGGTGTGTGTTGCCCTGTTTTTCTTCTCGCGGAAATTCTAGCCAAACTGGATCGAAACCAACACCTCTACCATCCCTGTCTAGCCCATAGAAGAGTACCCAATCAATTCCAGCCCTTTAGTCTCACCGAAACAAGCTTAAATTGTCAACCTAAATCTGCCAGGCGAGAATGTATTTTTTTTCCCGCCAAAACCACCAATTTGAAATGGTGAAGATGACCTCCCCCTAACAGCGATGGGGGATAGCAGTTTCCTTAAGGGGTGTTCTGGGGTGCCCCTTAGTAATTGAGGTACCCCTTAACCGAAATGAGAGTCCGCATAGCACATGTCCTTCGGGGGTGTTCCGAGCAACTTTTCGAGCCGAATTTTCCAACAATCTTTATTTCCAAAAAATACCTACAAGCACACAAAATACCATAATAAGGACAAAAATGAGTACTAACAATACGAAACATTGAGGACAAATTAGACACATAAATGCGTCTATCAAATACCCCCAAACTTATTATTTGCTAGTCCTCGAGCAAAACTAATAAAAAATAAAATTCTAACTCACTAGGTGGCCCCAGTGACCGAGTTAATCTCGGGAGGGTTTTCCAGAGGTGTACCCACAAAACCATTACTCCAGACCCTAGCTATCTACGCAGAACCTTGGAAGGCACTAAAGAATCTCCTTGGTTGGCATACTTATTGACTACAGGAGGAAGTACCCTGATGCGAAATTCCAATTGCTGTACACGAGTTTGCACTCAAGCATACTAAAATTCATATAAAGTGATAGAGCTCTACTCAAATAGTTTCTGGACATCATAAACCGGAGTCAACCAATCACATGGATAGATTAAGAATATGGATGTAAAGAAAAACGTGGATGATGTTGACTAAGGTGAACCTATCCTAATGGACTGAGATACTGGTGCGGACTAATATCAACACACCGGGCATATACAAGGGAACCAAAGTGGTCGATAATCCTAACTCTAGGTCAACTCAGCTGGCATATACAAGGGTACCAGTGGTCGACTTTATTGTATTTATTCCGGTTGGTCTAGTGGTTTGGTTTTTTTTTTTTTTTTTTTTTTTTTTTTTTTTTTTTTTTTTGATATCTCAGTCACTCTATTTCACCCTAGCAATGGTAAAAGAAAAAGAAAAAGAAGTGATCATGATTCTTTCGATGTTTCCATCACGAGGATATGGCGAAACTACCATGTTTTCTTTTCTAACACCTGAGCTCTGTGCTTTTATGAATAGACTCTTTAGATGTTTCCATCTAATCAGATTGGTTCCTCAACTCCTACAACCAAAATGCTTCCATCCACTTAGATTGGTTAGTGCCATCCTTAATAAACATAAATTTCTAGGCTTTGGAGTTTATTTATTGTAACTAAAAACTAAAAATTAAATTTAACATTGTCCTCAATGTTTCTAATGAAAGAGCAATACCAAAATTAATGTAACTTCCCCAAAAGAGAAATCAAAAACTAATATACAACATACAATCGCCTCGATGGTCAACCTCCTCAACATCACTCGTAGAAAGGGCTTTAAAAAGGGTTTCAATCTCTCGACCGTTAACCTCGAAGAACTACTACCATCCGTTTCTCTCAAGCCCATGAGGAAAGACAAGTGCGAACAATAAAATACCCACCGAGAACGTAACTTCCCAGGGAAAAGATGCAAATGGGTATCATACAAAAGAACTTTTTGACCTGGAGAAAATGACTTCCGTAAAATATTTCTATCATGCACAAGTTTTATTTTGTTTTTATACTCCTTCGCACTATCGTAAGTGTAGGATTCAAATATCGCACAACATTTTCTTAGGAATTCAATTATTTCCTTAACTCCAGAAGAGCTTGCAGATTCATTATTTTCATAACTCGAGAAGGTGGCAAGACTCGCGAGAGTGTCTCGAGAGAAGGTAGAAGTTTCTTCCCCACCCCCAAAATTAAATCTAACATTGTCCTCAATGTTTCTAATGAAAAGAGCAATACCAAAAATTAATGTAACATGAGGAATCGGTAAAGAGAGAAGTCGGAAAGATAGTACCTGGTGAAAGAGAGAAATCAAAAACTAATATACAACATACAAAATCGCCTCGATGGTCAACCTCAACATCACCTCGTAGGAAAGGGCTTTAAAAAGGGTTTCAATCTCGACCGTTAACCTTGATAAGGCGAAGAACTACTACCATCCGGTGTCTCGATCTCAGATAAAGAACAGAGGCAACAATGGATTACCGAAAAACATTTTATGTTCTTTATTTTTCTGCTAATGTTCTTTAGTTCCATGAGGAAAGATACTTCATACTTCTTGTATATTTCGTGATACTTCATACTTTCGCGAACAATAAAGAGGCAAGTATATACTTTTCAAGAAAAATATTCTTTTTCGTTCCTTCATCAACAAAGATCATAGATTACTACAACCCGTCCACCGAGAACGTAACCCACCTATATAAAGAAGAGAGCAGAGAGGTTAGACAATTTAAAAATCTTCTTCCCCAAATAATTAGATCCAGATGCAAATGGGTATCATACAAAAGAACTTTTTGAAGAATCGTGGAGAAAATGACTTAACCACGTAAAATATTTCTATCATGCACAAGTTTTATTTTGTTTTTATACTCCTTCGCACTATCGTAAGCATCTATACGAATCTCGTCCAACTCATTGAGCTGGAGTTTCCTATGGGATCCTGCCTTGTCAAGTGAAAAATTTAGCTGCTTAACAGCCCAATAAGCTCTATGTTCTAACTCAAGAGGTAAATGACATGCCTTGCCATAAACAAGCCGATAAGGCGACATTCCAATAGGGGTTTTAAACGCAGTACGGTAAGCCCATAAGGCATCGGTAAGCCTAGACGACCAGTCTTTCCGATTAGGATTAACTGTTTTCTCTAATATACGTTTTATCTCCCTATTAGAAACCTCTACCTGACCACTAGTCTGCGGATGATATGGGGTAGCTACCTTATGTGTAATACCAAATTTCTTCATTAGAAGCCTAAAAGGTCCATTACAAAAGTGCGACCCTCCATCACTAATTATAGCTCGCGGTGTACCAAAACGTGTAAGTATATTATTTTTCAAGAACTCAATCACAACCCTATGGTCATTGGTTTTACACGCAACCGCCTCAATCCACTTAGAGACATAGTCTACGGCAACAAGGATGTATAGGTTACCAAAGGAATTAGGAAATTGACCCATAAAGTCAATACCCCACACATCAAAGACCTCAACAATTAAAATCGGGTTCAAGGGCATCATATTCCTACGGGAAATGGTTCCTAATTTCTGGCAACGTTCACAAGTAACACAGTAACTATGGGAGTCTTTAAACAATGAAGGCCAATAGAATCCACACTGCAATATCTTAGCAGCAGTCTTCTTAGCACTAAAGTTACCCCCACAAGCATGATCATGACAAAAGGAAATAATACTGGACTGGTCATCTCAGGTATACATCTCCTAATAATCTGGTCTGGACAATACTTAAATAAATAAGGATCATCCCAAAAAAAGTGCTTAACCTCGGCTAAAAACCTAGAACGATCTTGTTTACCCCAATGTTGGGGCATTCGACCAAGAACAAGATAATTCACTATATTTGCATACCAATGTGATTGGGAAACAGAGAACAATTGTTCATCAGGAAAGCTATCCCTTATATGAAGGGAATCATTAGGGGAACTAACAACTAGCCTAGACAAGTGGTCTGCTACTACATTTTCGGCACCCTTTTTGCCTCTAATGTCTGGACAAAATTCTTGTAATAAAAGGATCCATCTAATCAATCTAGGTTTGGTATCCTTCTTAGACAAAAGGTATTTCAAAGCAGCATGATCATTATAGATTACGATCTTAGAACCTAAGAGATAGGGTCTAAACTTGTCTAAGGCAAACACAATGGCCAATAGTTCCTTCTCTGTAGTGGTATAGTTCAACTGGGCATCATTCATAGTTTTGCTAGCATAGTAAATCACATGAAGTAATTTGTTTTCTCGCTGACCTAGCACAACACCAATAGCATAATCTGAAGCATCGCACATGATCTCAAAGGGTAGGTTCCAGTTAGGTGCCTGGACTATGGGGGCGGTAGTGAGTAAAGTCTTAAGCTTCTCAAAAGCCTCTAAACAAGCATCATCAAAGACAAACTTAACATCTTTTGCAAGCAAATTGCAAAGAGGTCTAGAAATCAAGCTAAAATCCTTAATGAATCGACGATAAAAACCTGCATGCCCTAAGAATGAACTAATATCTTTTACGGTTTTTGGGACCTGTAGAGTCTTAATAAGGTCAACTTTGGCTTTATCTACCTCTATACCCTTAGAAGATATGATATGCCCTAAAACAATTCCTGATTGAACCATGAAATGACCTTTCTCCCAATTAAGCACTAGATTCTTTTCCTTACATCTAGTCAACACTAATGAAAAATGATGCAAGCACTCATGAAAGACGAACCAAACACTGAAAAATCATCCATAAAGACCTCCAAGAACCGCTCTACCATATCTGAAAATATGCTCATCATGCAACGCTGAAAAGTTGCAGGGGTGTTACATAGCCCGAAAGGCATGCGTCAATACGCAAAGGTACCAAAGGGACATGTAAAAGTGGTTTTCTCCTGGTCTTCTGGGGAAATAACGATCTGATTATAGCCAGAGTAGCCATCTAAAAAGCAGTAACGACTATGTCCAGCTAATCTATTTAGCATCTGGTCGATGAAGGGAAGGGGAAAGTGGTCCTTCCTAGTGACCTTGTTAAATTTCCTATAGTCAATACAAACACGCCAACCCGTGGTCACTCGGGTTTGGATTAACTCATTATTATCATTCTGGACTAAAGTAATACCAGATTTCTTGGGAACAACCTGAACAGGGCTGACCCACTTACTGTCTGAAATGGGGTAGATAATGCCTGCATCTAACAACTTAAGAACCTCGGTTCGAACTACTTCTTTCATATTAGGGTTTAGTCTTCGTTGCATCTCCCTAGAAGGTTTGGTATCTTCCTCTAAATAGATCCGATGCATACAAACAGTAGGACTTATACCCTTAATGTATGCTATGGTCCACCCTAAAGCTTCCTTGTTGTTTTGAAGGACGGTCACTAGCCTACTTTCCTGATCACTATCCAAGTCGGAAGCAACAATCACAGGTAAAGTTTCAGATGGGCCTAAAAACACATACTTCAGGGTATCTGGTAATGGTTTTAGGTCCAACTTAGGAGGCTCTTCTAACGAAGGAACTAGGGTAGACTTAGAAACTGGTAGTGGTTCGAACTTAGGTTTCCATCCATTATTAGTGTTTAACAAAGGGGTTGAATCTAACAAAGCATTCACATCATTAATCACATCATCATCATCAAAATAAATCCCAAAGTGAGCTAGGCATTTCTCTAATGGATCTTCTAACAAAGTGTTTGGTAATGACTCCTCTACTAATGTTCCTATTATGTTCACCTTCAGGCATGGCGACCTTATTGTCAACTTTCTTTCCACTCCTAAGGGTTGTAATAGAATTCACATTATTGTACGATTTCTCTCCTTTAGGGTTAGGATTAGTATGACTAGGGAACCTTCCATCTTCTCTCTCACTAAGGAACTTAGCTATTTGGCCGACTTGAAGTTCTAATTTAGCAAGAGACTGGGAATTATTCTTAAAATTCTGCTTGGTTTCCTCTTGAAAATTACCACTGGCTCTTTACTAACATTTTCTGCTCTGTGTTAACATATCCTGGCTCTTTTTAGTATACTAAGAGATTCCTCTAAGCTAGTCATTCTATTCTCGAAAGGGTTAAGGAACCGGGTTTGACTCAAGAATTCTTATTATAACCAAAACCTGGGGGAGGCTGAGAATTACTAGACTGACCTTGATTTTGGCCCTTAGACCAAGAGAAATTAGGATGGTTTCTCCAACCAGGGTTGTAGATCTCTGAGTATGGGTCAAACTTCTGACGGTTCTCAAACCTAGCATTGTTATAGACATCATGAGCTTGCTCTTCACTAACCTGACCTTCCCAAAATGAGTTATCAGGCTCTATTCCACAACTAGAAACTTGAGAGGTTCTATTTTGTTCAACAAGGGGCCTATTTTTAGACTGACCCATTTCCAAAGCTTCTAACCTTCTAGACAAAGCAGCAAACTTAGCATCTGACGCAAAACTCATATCTACCATATTGGTGCTACTTCTATTAACCAGGAGTCTTTTAGAGGGTTCAACACAAGACTCCCACTGTTGGGATTTCTCAGCAATAACTCCTAAGAAGGTAAAGGCATCCTCAGCACTTTTATTAGTAAACTCACCAGCACACATAGAATCGACCATGGCTTTGGCCGAATAGTCTAAACCATCATAAATAATCCCTACAAGTTTTATCTTATCAAATCCATGGTGAGGACACTGAGATAGGAGATCATTGAATCTCTCTAAAAACCTATAATGAGACTCTCCCTCTTGTTGCACACTAGCACCGATTTTCTCGCCTAACAAATTGCAGTTTATGCTTAGGGTAGAATTTCATATAGAAAGTAGCAATAAGTTCTGCCATGTTTCAATGGATTCGGATGGTAGGTTGTTTAGCTGTGTCTTGGCTTTATCTTTTAAGGAAAAGGGGAACATCTTAAGTTTCAAAACTTCATCAGTAAGGTCTTTTATTCTAACTGTCCCACAAATTTCCTCAAAGTCCCTAATATGAAAATAGGGGTTCTCATCATCTTTTCCTAAGAATATAGGGATCATCTGAAGAATACTAGCTTTTATCTCGAAGTATTGGCTGGCAATTTAATGCACGAAGCTCGGTTGGTCCCAGTTGGGAACATATAATCTTTCAAAGTTGCCATCGCTGGCACAACTGTAGTACTAGGGGTACTTTCTTCACGAAGAGACATATTCTCAAAACTGAAGTTTCCAAAAACGGGGCTCTCAAAAGAAGAGTCTTCGAGTTCCCCGCCTTCACAAGAAGAACTACTAGGTTTGTCACTAATCAAACGACCTAGAGTGTTTCTTTTCCAAGCCCGTTCTCTAATGACCTCGGGCATACACTAGAAAAACAACAAAATAAAATTCCTAACGGAAGAGAGGTTCTATGCAAACACAAACAAGGCTGACTCCACCACAGCAAACCTATTGAATTCTAGCAAACAAAAAGCATGATGGCTCCACTTAGATTGTTTCTAGACCAGCTTCTAATCGTTCGAAAGGGAATTCGTTACAATTTAAGCAAACCCTCTGGATCAATCCGAGTCAAAGTAAGTTGAATCAAGGCGAGGGAAGCTCCGTGGAGCTTTGATACCCAAGGCCTCACCGCAATTACAAGGCGGCGCAGTCACGCATTCAACTTCACAGAAACCATCATGAACTTCGAAGTATGCTAAAAGAGTAACCAATATTTTTCGAATGACTTTCCTATTAAGCTCGTTACCCTATCGGTCTCGTTCTATTCCAAATTTTAAAGCTTAGGTTCGCGTTAAGTATCGTTTTCCTAAGGCGGGCAAGAAGAGAACGGTGATGAAATCCGAACCCTTATCTTGTATGGCCAGTCCTTGCCCTTTACTAGGAAATTAAAACAGCCATTTTCAAGTCCTCAGCATATATGCAAACGAAGGAATACAGTAACTCGCTGACAGGGGATTCGCGAGTGTTTCGACAAACTTACCTCCCGTACCAGACGGGGGATGAACCGTTGAAGTCGACTCGGGCCACGACTCCTATGTCATGTACGAACCCGAGGGGCCGAGGTGATATCGTAATCACCGTCATTCTCTGCACACAGTTTGTATTTAATACTACCCTTCCGTAGGGTTTAAAAATAAAAGAATGTCCAAATGTCCAAGTCCAAAGTCCAAAAATAAAGTACAAAAGAAAAGGAAAGTCTTAAAAAAAAAATATCTCTCTCTTTTTTTTTCTCTCTTTTTTTTTTAAAAAATAAAATAAAGAAAAATCTTCTTCTTTTGCTCCTTTCGCTTTGTCTTTAACTCCAAATCGTTAAGTATCCACCAAAAGCTTTGGCAATTTTTTCTTTCGCTCCAAATCCCAAAATCTGAAAGGAAAAGACAAAAACCCAAAAACGTAAAGAAGAACAAATAAATAAAAACCTAAAATAAAATCTAAAAACTCTAGCCTAAAGACAAGTCCGCGTCGGCGGCGCCAAAAATTGATCTGAATCAAAAATGTTGTAGTAAAAAGGTTCGTTGAGACTTGTGAAAGCAAAAGATTTTAGACTTATAAAACTTAAAAAATAAGGAAAACTTAACACAAAATTGATTCAAGATATGAGAAAATAACCAAGACACTGATTCCACTATTACACATGAATAATTTATGGTGATGTTGATGGTGGATTTTCATTTAAGGTTAAAATTGTAAAAAAATCAGAAAATCATGCGCTGACATCTTGTAAAAGATAAAGCCATTAATAAGTGTTGGATACTCCCTCACTTAATTCACCTAGAATGGAGCATGTGGCAACAATCCCGTTCTGTGAATACATGAAATTCATCGAGGTTGGAGCATGTAGCAACAATCCCATATACCCTGTGAATTTCTAGCATTATTAATTAATGCGCAATCATCCTTGTATTTCATGTACTCATTATCAGTGCGGCATGACGACTGAGTGTTACTCTTAGCAGAGCAACACGAACCTCCAAGCATTATAATGAAACCATGTACGAAATACCCGTACAGGCCGACTCTCGGTGTGTTATACTAGCCCGATTGAGCCACTCTCGGTATGTTATACTAGCCCGATTGAGCCACTCTCGGTGTGTTATACTAGCTAGATTGAGCATCCGGACTGACCGTATCAGTCCGGATATGATCACGATCATCCAACTCCACAAGCATGATTGGATGACCCGGATCAATTCCATCACCCCCAAGCGGTATGGAATATCCACTCGCCGAACCAACGCGGACCCCGCATGGTCGGCCTCCCCTTTGGCCTAGCTTGCCAAAACGTCCAAACCAGAGTGTATGGACGGAAAACCCTAAATTAGGGTTTGCGGCATATTACATGCGTCGCAAAACATTCTCAACCATCCATCTTCGCAGGTATAGATGGAGGGTGTAGATGTAGATTCAAAGGGCCCAGAGCATGTCAACACAATCACCGTGGGCCCGCCTACATACCTGACCAATCGGTCAAGACCAACCATGGTTGGTCATCCCAATTCGTGCGCCCGAACATAGCATGACGCACGGCCGTAAAACCCAAAAATTAGGGTTTTGAGCATCACGAGCGTCCATCTTCTCCGGCATGAATGGAGGGTCCAAGATTAGATTAAACAGGTCCGGTCATACCATCATGACCACCGTGGACCCATCTATCCCATCACCCGATCGGCCAAGGCATATCATGCCTGGTTATTCCAAGACGGGCGCCCAAACTAGCGTGGTCACACCTCCCAAATCGCAAACTGATCTCGACCGCTCAACTTCGCCGGACGATTTGGATGGCTCAAATCACGTTTTCATGGGATATTCAGGTATAGGCGTGAACACCATCCTACCACCTTTACACCAGACCGATCGGCCAAGACCGACCAAGATTGGTCATCTTGGAACGTGCGCCCGAAGTGGGCATGACGCGCGGCTTTTGCGGCACTGGTTTTCTGTCACAAATTGATCTCGACCACTCAACTTCACCGGACGAATTGAGTGGCCCAGATCATACTTTCGTGAGGTAATGGGTATAGGCGCCTACACCGTACATGCTGTCTACACGCATGTACGGTCGGCCTGGCCAAAGTCATATCCCAAGCTTGGATTCGACCAGGCTGAAGAGGGATGCTTGCGCACCTCCTCTAGAAACCCTAATTTCATTAACGGTCGCAGATGAGTGTCTCAAAGATCATCTCATCCGTCCAACTTCACCAGCTTGGTTATACAACCCTGGTCAGGAGTTAATTGGTCAGTGAGGCGTCATCTCCTGTCACTTTACCACACCAGGATGCAGTACCTGCATAAAATACACATGATACTTCACAAGTATCAACTTCCTGAATAACGCAGTTATTCAATTTAGCATTACATGCTACCTTTTGTGGATCCCACGATCCACACACTCGAGACATCAATCATGTCACAAACGGGGGGATACATACTGGGGTATTGGTCTGGCGGTTTACAGCGTGCAGCGTGCAACGCGCCATCACAAGAACGTGTCGAAGTCATGGACGGTTAGAGATGACATGAGATGTGGGCAAGACTGGTCGTGTAACACCAGCACACACCTCCACTACTCCATCATTCCACTTCCTCCACTTCCCACGAGAGACGTGAATAAGGCTCAAATGACTTGTATAAATAGATTCTCCTACCTATTTTCCAAGAAAGGGAGAAAAACAGGAGACAGGAGAAAAAACCACACAAGTCCAGACGAGACAGAAACCAAGTGTTAATACACAACGTATTCAAACACCCAGAGCCTGCTTGCATCGTAAGCATGCTCACCTTTCTGTTACAAGTCGTAAGCAAGCCAACACCTTCACAATCTCAACACCTTCTTCGCTTCCCTCCCTAAGATCAACCCCATCTCCTTCACTTTGTGACCGAAACAAGTCTGGAACGGCCATTTCTTGGTTTAGGCCGGACTTGCACGATTGATTTCCGAATCTACAAGCACTCACCGCGCAAAGTGCATTTGTTTAGGGTTTAGATTCATTCCTCATCCACACACCCCAAATTACCAAATCCGGCAGGAATAGTTTTCACCCATAAACAATTGGCGACCACAGTGGGAGGTTGATCTCTCGGTTGCAAAGAATTGAATTCTCAATTTTTCGGTTTTCATCTTGCGATGTATCCTCAGCAGGAGACCACAGGTGGTTCAGATATCATGGGAAGTATAGTTAGAATGCTGGAGGATGTCTTGGCAAATCAAGCCGGTATCACCAGAAGGCAGAGCGAAACATTCCACATTTTGAATGATATAATATCACAATTACAAGAAGGGTCGGCGTGCATCTACTCAGGCAGTGCAAGAAACGCTGAATCCTTAGCCAGGAGTCACAACTTTACCAGTGGAGAAGCAAAAAGAGCGCGTAATCGCAGGAGACTCAGGAAAGAGGAACAACATGGTCCAGCCAGCAATGAAGACTCGAGGCAACTCCACAAAGGAAAAGACTTGTCCGGAGCACTACAAAGTCTGCCAGATAAAGAAAGCGAGCCTGCAGCCTACGGAGCCCTACTAGAAGATTTATATCTCAAAGCTCTTATTGAAGCCCGGAAGACTGTCCAATCCGCATCGACCTTCCAACCAAGCGAAGAAATGCTTGAGGAAGGAGAGATCTATCAGGAAATACATGGATACAGAGGATGAGAGCGTTCAATTCGATCACTTAGCAGTGATATTACGACACCTTCCACATCCCTTTACCCAGGCAAACGATCCGCAGATATGATGACACTCACAGATCATCCAACTTCATCTCCGGAACATGCTCCACATCAAAGCCACGAAGAGACATCACTACGCCCACTAACACAGGAAAAGCTAGACTCAAGGTACCCACACTTTCCCTTCCCAATAAAGAAGATTTTGGAGTTGCTGGAGGCGTGGGTGCGAAACGGAGAGGTGGAGCTAACTCCGGTTTGGCGTCCACCCACTGACCGAGAAGTAATGGACCCGAGGTACTGTCATTTCCACCGGTTCCTTCACCACCCTACAAGTGAGTGCAACGCTTTGAAGCGCATTGTTCAGGAGAAACTTGGTTCAGAGGGATAGCTCTCATTCTCTGAAAAATTAATGCGGACGACTTCCTTGGAGAGGCTACTTAGGTTTGATACAAGTGAGACTTCAAAAGCAAGTAAGTTCTATTCAGCAATTTTACAAGAAAGATAGTTTTAGAATTCACTGGGGACTTAGCATCCCGCACATGGAGAAAGAGGCTCAGTGATCAAACGCATGTTTGCTTCCCTTCATACCTCCCTTTTACACGACATTTGCAATTTCATATGACATGTGCAATCATTCATGACCAAGATGCAAATTCCATTTAAAATAACCTCTTTCAGAAAAGTTATTCACAAAACTATCTCAAAATAAACCAATTCAATTACCTATTAATTCAAAACCGGAAATCAAATTATGAAAAGAAATCCTCACTATCACTCAAAAAGAAGAGACAAGTGTATAGCACGAATCCTTCAAGGAAAGTCCTTCAGCAGTAAATCGTCCTTCTGGGAAAGAGCGACTTTCATCCTTTGAAGTACAACCTTCTTCAGCTTCAACTCCTCAGACAACTTTTCAACCTCTTCTTCCTGGCGAGTAACACATTCTGCAGAAGGGGCCTCATCTTGTAATTTCTGGAGCTCCCGAATCTCGAAGAACCCTTTGAGGAACCAAGGAGCATTGAAGTCGTACTGCACAAACACATCTCGATGGCACTTCCAGTCTTCAATCATCTCCTCAGAAACTGTTCGACCAGTTGTGACGCTCATCCCATGGATAGAAAATAAAGCCTCCTGAACGCGGTTGACCAATGCAAGAAGACTTTTGAGCTTCATAGTGGTAGCAATGTGGCCGTGTTTCTCCCATATTGCCGAGTACAACTCTTTGAACCGAGCCGGTACACTGAATCCTCCAACCAACACATGACCTGGATAAGGAACAATGAAAGGAGGATCGAACAAAGCTCCAGGTTGCGCCACCAATACTTCACCAGCCACAAGAGCCTTGTCGGTTGCAGGAGGTCTTTCTGAAGAAGTCGCAACGACAGCTTTATTGATTGGAACATGCTCAGAACATTCTTCAAGGGGAGCCACCTCAACAATAGCGGATGTTGCCTCTCTTACATTCCTCCCAATGTCTACTTCACTCTGGATGCTGATTTCCATCACGGTCCCGTCAACAAGATCACTTAAGGAAGCACCTTGTCCAACCGAGCTTGCATCATCTCTGTCGTGGTCTGGAAAAGGAGCGGTTTCGCCAGACTTCTCAGCATAAAGATCAGTGTTACTAGACTCCTGAGGATCAGTGCCGCCAAACTTCTCAACATGAAGGCCAACATTACCGGACTTCTCATTCTGAATGCGCGCCAACCTTGTGAAGACATTCTCTTTCGGAATTCCCTGATTTCAAACAAGGATCACTCTTAGAAGAATTTACACTAGAGAAATGAAGGTAATCAAACCCGCAGCGTCTTTCTTAATTTCAAGAGCAGCAGATGCCATGACCGCATTGAGGACTTACGCTTTGGTCAATTTGTCTTTAATGCCCTTATTACTCAACATGCGTCTCATCCATCCTTCATAAGAACCCAGTGGAGTATGACAAATCTTGAAGTCAATAGGGGAAGGAGGATATTCGTTTCTCCGGAGACAAAATCTCATCACAAGTGCTGAAGAAGAAAATGGATCAGCATCCATATTTTCTGAATCGGAAAGCAGGACTATCTTATGAGAATGATGTTTTCTAATGTTTGGAAAATGCGAGGTGAACAACTCATCATCGATGTTCGGCATATCTTTGAAGCTGTCAACACCTCCTGGCTTGGCACCAGCATTATCTCTGGAAGACATCTCAACAGGAATTCTTTTCTTCGTTCCACAATGAAATAAAAGACAGGAGTTAAAACTTGTATGAAAAGCGCATGAAGCGTGTAGTCACGCACGACAAGACACGTTGAAATGCACAAAAGCTGGGATTAGGTCCAAACACCAGTATTACTCAAGTTTCAAGTTCGGTACAAGTTTCAGTCTGGTATTGGTTTCAAGTCCGGTACAGGTTTCAAGTCCGGTACAAGTTTCAGTATGGTATTGGTTTCATGTCCGGTACAAGTTTCAAGTTCGGTACAAGTTTCAGTCTGGTATTGGTTTCAAGTCCGGTACAAGTTTCAAGTCCGGTATAAATTTCAAGTTCGATGTTACTCAATTTTCAAGTCCGGGCACAAGACTAATATAAGGTCGACTTTCAGTCAAGCATATGTGGGTGAGACCCACGTTCAATCAAGCATGCATGGCGGGCCCACGTTCATTCGCACGCATCATAACACGATTTTTCTTTATTCATGGGAATCGTGTCTACGAGATTCAAGCCAAGGTTTTTTCTTTTCAAGATACAACCTAAAAGCTAGGTTTTGCATGCAATGATGGAAAGAACCAAAAACAACATGATCATGGATTCACGGGTTGTTTTACTGAGCAATTCTAGAAAATATTGGCGTATCAACCTCGGTGGAAAAACTAAGCATATACACATCTTACAAAAGGTGTTTACCTAGAAAACTAGGGTTTTACCTTTTTTTTTTTTTTAAAAAAAAAAAACGCCCACCTTGCCGCGGACGGACAGACGGCGACGACAAGCTCCGGCGGAGGCGGCGGTTGGCGACGGCAGTGAAGACCACGGACGAAAGCTGCTCAAAAAACAAAAAAAAAATTCGTGAGAAAAAGAAAAAGGGTTGGTCTCTTTTATAGACAAAAATTAGAAGAATCCCAATAGAACAAGGATTCCTCTTTTGTTTGGATTCCTCTTTTGATTCAAATACCCTAAGGAAGGAAGCCGGTCCATCAAGGCTTGAGATCGCGCATGTATGGAGGATTGCCCACGGCCAGAATCCCTCCAGGTAGACTTCCTTTATCTTGTCTTCTTACGTTTGTATATGTCACCATCTCATGCCTACCCCACAATAGTGTAACCATTATGTGCTAGGCAGGGGACTTAATGTTGATGATGAATTTTCATTTAAGGTTAAAATTGTAAAAAAACCAGAAAATCATGCGCTGACATTTTGTAAAAGATAAAGCCATTAATAAGTGTTGGATACTCCCTCACTTAATTCACCTAGAATGGAGCATGTGGAAACAATCCCGTCTGGTGAATACATGAAATTCATCCAGGTTGGAGCATGTAGCAACACTCCCATATACCCTGTGAATTTCTAGCATTATTAATTAATGCGCAATCAGCCTTGTATTTCCTGTACTCATTATCAGTGCGGCATGACGATTGAGTGTTACTCTTAGCAGAGCAACACGAACCTCCAAGCATTATAATGAAACCATGTACGAAATACCCGTACAGGCTGACTCTCGGTGTGTTATACTAGCCCGATTGAGCCACTCTCGGTGTGTTATACTAGCCCTATTGAGCCACTCTCGGTGTGTTATACTATCCAGATTGAGCATCCGGACTGACCGTATCAGTCCGGATATGATCACAGTCATCCAACTCCACAAGCATGATTGGATGACCCAGATCAATTCCATCACCCCCAAGCAGGTATGGAATATCCACTGCCGAACCAACGCGGACCCCGCATGGTCGGCCTCCCCTTTGGCCTAGCTTGCCAAAACGTCCAAACCAGAGCGTATGGACGGGAAAACCCTAAATTAGGGTTTGCGGCATATTACATGTGTCGCAAAACAGTCTCAACCATCCATCTTCGCAGGTATAGATGGAGGGTGTAGATGTAGATTCAAAGGGCCCAGAGCATGTCAACACAATCACCGTGGGCCCGCCTACATACCTGACCAATCGGTCAGGACCAACCATGGTTGGTCATCCCAATTCGTGCGCCCGAACCTAGCATGACGCACGGCCGTGAAACCCAAAAATTAGGGTTTTGAGCATCACGAGTGTCCATCTTCTCCGGCACGAATGGAGGGTCCAAGATTAGATTAAACAGGTCCGGTCATACCAGCATGACCACTGTGGACCCATCTATCCCCTCACCCGATCGTCTAAGGCATATCATGCCTGGTTATTCCAAGACGCGCGCCCAAACTAGCGTGGTCACACTTCCCAAATCGCAAACTGATCTCGACCGCTCAACTTCGCCGGACGATTTGGATGGCTCAGATCACGTTTTCATGGGATATTAAGGTATAGGAGTGAACATCAGCCTACCACCTTCACACCAGACCGATCGGCCAAGACCGACCAAGATTGGTCATCTTGGAACGTGCGCCCGAAGTGGGCATGACACGCGGCTTTTGCGGCACTAGTTTTCTGTCACAAATTGATCTCGACCACTCAACTTCACCGGACGAATTGAGTGGCCCAGATCATACTTTCGTGAGGTAATGGGTATAGGCGCCTACACCGTCATGCTGTCTACACGCATGTACGGTCGACCTGGCCAAAGTCATATCCCAAGCTTGGATTCGACCAGGCTGAAGAGGGATGCTTGCGCACCTCCTATAGAAACCCTAATTTCATTAACGGTCGCAGATGAGTGTCTCAAAGATCATCTCATCCGTCCAACTTCACCAGCTTGGTTATACAACCCTGGTCAGGAGTTAATTGGTCAGTGAGGCGTCATCTCCCGTCACTTTACCACACCAGGATGCAGTACCTGCATAAAATACACATGATACTTCACAAGTATCAACTTCCTGAATAACGTAGTTATTCAATTTAGCATTACATGCTACCTTTTGTGGATCCCACGATCCACACACTCGAGATATCAATCATGTCACAAACTGGGGGATACATACTGGGGTATTGGTCTGGCGGTTTACAGCGTGCAGCGTGCAACGCGCCATCATAAGAACGTGTCAGGAAGTCATGGACGGTTAGAGATGACAGGAGATGTGGGAAAGACTGGTCGTGTAACACCAGCACACACCTCCACTACTCCATCATTCCACTTCCTCCACTTCCCACGAGAGACGTGAATAAGGCTCAAATGACTTGATAAATAGATTCTCCTACCTATTTTCCAAGAAAGGGAGAAAAACAGGAGACAGGAGAAAAAACCACACAAGTCCAGACGAGACAGAAACCAAGTGTTAATACACAACGTATTCAAACACCCAGAGCCTGCTTGCATCGTAAGCCTGCTCACCTTTATGTTACAAGTCGTAAGTAAGCCAACACCTTCACAATCTCAACACCTTCTTTGCTTCCCTCCCTAAGATCAACCCCATCTCCTTCACTTTGTGACCGAAACAAGTCTGGAACGGCCATTTCTTGGTTTAGGCCGGACTTGCACAGATTGATTTCTCGAATCTACAAGCACTCACCGCGCAGTGCATTTGTTTAGGGTTTAGATTCATTCCTCATCCACATACCCCAAATTACCAAATCCGGCAGGAATAGTTTTCACCCATAAACAGGTGAATAACACAAAATTCTAATTATCTTTTTAAGCCCTTATTTCTTAATCCACAAATAATCAGGCAAATTCCCAAAAATTAATTGTATCCCCTAAGCATAGATTATCTAAACAAAGTATAACCTATCTAATTGAATCACAACTAATGACGAAAAATTATGAAAACAATTTAAAACTATGCAAAAGCAGTGATTGAGTGAATTATAAAATATAAATTAGAGAAAATAAAATGGTTACCACTTATTCATGCGTAAATAGCTTCCTCATTGCCTTGGTTGTGGGAGAATTAGCTCATCATCATGTTGGAAACACGCTCAAAACTCATTTTTATTGCTCAAATGAGGTGTACAAATGATGAAATGGAGAAAATGATGAAAATCGGGTGTTTGCAACGATTATAATTGTTGCAAACACTGTTACAAAGAACGATAAAGATAAATTGTCACTGTTGCTTTAAGACTGTCCTATGAACTACGACCCACGCCTGTGAGTCGTTGTCATCAGAGCTTTAAACGACGGTCCTTCGTATGTCTTATGTTCTTCGTGTTCTTGGTGCAAAGAAAGACAAATGGTGATTCTCAGAACTTGATTTTCTAAGCTCTGTTGACGCTCTAAACTCTCCCAAACTCTCCGTAACTCTTCACTGATATACCAGCACCTATTTATAACCCAGCAGAAGCAAAATCTCGCGTAATAACTTCATAAAATTCTCCATTATTTGGTATTATTCTTCACGGCCATTTCAGATTTTTTTGATCTCTACACGCGTTCTGAAGCTTCCAAGTTGCCATATTTAACTCCTTCACACTCCAAATAGTTGTTAGAGTCTTCCGAACGCGTGCAAACTCCTCTGTTGCTCGCGAAATCCCGTGAATATCTCCTCCGGTGTGTGTTGCCCTATTTTTATTCTCGCGGAAATTCTAGCCAAACTGGATCGAAACCAACACCTCTACCATCCCTGTCTAGCCCATAGAAGAGTACCCAATCAATTCCAGCCCTTTTAGTCTCACCGAAACAAGCTTAAATTGTCAACCTAAATCTGCCAGGCGAGAATGTATTTTTTTTCCCGCCAAAACCACCAATTTGAAATGGTGAAGATGACCTCCCCCTAACAGCGATGGGGGATAGCAGTTTCTTTAAGGGGTGTTCTGGGGTGCCCCTTAGTAATTGAGGTGCCCCTTAACCGAAATGAGAGTCTGCATAGCACATGTCCTTCGTGGGTGTTCCGAGCAACTTTTCGAGCCGAATTTTCCAACAATCTTTATTTCCAAAAAATACCTACAAACACACAAAATACCATAATAAGGACAAAAACGAGTACTAACAAGACGAAACATTGAGGACAAATTAGACACATAAATGCTCTATCACGGAGTATCCTAGAGCCGCCATATGTATCAGGAAATGAGGTTTCCGGGTTAGGAGCGTAATGTTTGAAATGCTCCCACAACCATGCTTGGAGAAAGACGACATTGATATACGAGTCTACTTTCATGTACCCATTAGAGACATACATGTCCGCTACCAAACGATCCAGATGGGTGTACAAAGAGCCAAGAAACAAACTACCGATGGGAAGAGCAACGCCTTTCGCTAGTTTGATAGAAAACTTGATGAGCTTCTACCTTATCTCCTTCTTGCCAGAGCCATCATCAAAAATGTCTCTGGATAGCCACAGAACTAAAAATGCAGCGACATGGAGTGTATCATCCATCACTTGATCCGACTATGGCTCATCGGGGAACCACTCAGACACCCACCAATTATAGAAGCACTTTTCCTCGTAATTCTTTCGAACATATCCTGTTGCTTTCATGACCAAAGCGGCATGTATTTCTTCTTCTTCCTCAGACAAGACAACGTCAACTTTCCCAATTATTGGAAGACTCAACAGAACGGCCACGCTTTCCAAGGAAATAGTCATCTCACCCCATCTACATATAGCCGTGTGAGTTTCCGGACACCATCTGGAGATGAAAGTAATCAAGCCTGAAGCGTCTTTCCTAATTTAAAGTGTTGCAGAAGCCATGACTGCATTCACGACTTGCGCCCCAGTTAGATTAGATCTTACATGGTCTCAGCTCATCATGAATTTCATCCATTTGTCATAAGAGCGCAATGGACTATGGCAGATTTTGAAGTCTATGGGTGATGCGTGTCGTAATCACAACAAATTAATTAATATTTTTCCACCTAATTAACTCGTAATATAGTGTAGTCAAGTTCGTTCCCACGAGGAGCAAGAGATTCTTAGTTGTAAAAATTGTCACAAAAGGGGGGTGTAAAAAGCAAAAGAAAATAAACAAAGCAATTCAAAGATAAAGTTGAAATCAATAAGAGAGACAAGACCAAGGAATCCTTCTTCGTTGCGAAACAATGAATCAAGTTATGTTCTTTTCTACTTGTTATTAGTCACAAATTATCACCAACCATAGGTAAAGCAGCTAGATCAGTGCTAAACCCCTAAATCCCTTGTATCACCGGATACGGAAGTTCTCGACTACCGGATTCTATTTACCAAACCACCTAGTAGTAGATCACTCTAGATGTAATTTAAATAAACGCATTAAGATTTATGAACTTATTAGGTTAATATTAGTAGTTAGACTCTTAGATCAAGGTCTACTTGCTAACGTTGTTTTCACACACAATTGCTCCACGGAATCCCTCCGCAAGGTCTTGTGTTTGCTACTTATGTAAAGAGTCAAGAAACGATTACTTATCCCCTAACTTTCACTAGCTTTAGATCAAATTAACAAATCAATTTAGTGTGCACTCTAAACAACCTATCAATCAACCATGAATGTATAAACATTCCTATTAGTAAAAACAAACGATAATCATGTGAAAACTTCAAGATAGAATTGGAAACAAAACTCAAATCATATATTAAGAACTAGGAATTCATCCTCAATCAATAAGAAAATTAGCTACTCATGTTTTTTAAATTCACACAAATAATAATTAAAAGGAGAATTTTAAAGTTCACACAAATAATTAAAAGAAGAATTTTGAAAAGCAAACAAAAACACAAGTGTTGTGTGTGTAAAGAGGTGTGTAAAAGATATGTAAAAGTGTGTAGAGAACTTCTCTACTTATAGGCTTCAATGTTCTCCAAATCTTCCAAGGAATAGAATCCTCATTCCATAATAATTCAATTTCCAAATTCAAGTCTTTCTCATCTTCCATCTTCTCTTTCCAAATTTGAGCCAAATTCTCCATCCAATTCCAAGTCCAAGTCTTCACACCCATGAGAAGAATCTACACAAAAAATCTGTAATTTTGGTCGCCGGAAAGCTGGTATTATGGCCGGAATTTGGCCGGAAAAGTCATCGTCGGCCACCTGAAATTCTCTTTTCCGCTGACGGAATATTCCGTTATGATACCGTCAAAGATAACGGTCAAACTGGTCAAGCTGTTAGTCAATGGTCAAAGGGCAGAGTGAGTCAGCTTCTAACTCAGCTGATTGATCTAACTGGGTTGAGTTGGATCGATTGCTTGATCGCTCCTCGGACTCACTGAGTCAACTCGCCAGAGCAGAAAACCGACCGAGTCTCGTTTGTTTGCTGGTGTTTCCCGGCCAAGTTCAGGCCTCTCTTTAGCTCCATTCCTAGCATACATTTATGTTTATTCACTCCATTCTTGCAGCAGAGCTTCAGCTCGTATTTGAAATCACAAAGATCAACTACAAACCGTATCTTCATAGCGAAGACGAACAAACAAACCCATTTTGAATTTCATCTCAACTCCAGTTGCAGCAGATTCATTTCCACAAACCTATTCATCCCTTTCATTTCCTGATGAACTCAGAGAACCCAATCTAATTTTCAACCCAATTTAATCACAGACCCATCTCCCTGAGCTTCCATGGCTTCATCTTCTAACCCATTTCACCGAGCTTCAAACAGCGGCCACCATTATCGATTCTTCTCATCTGTTGATCAATTTGAGATCAATTTCGACAATTACCACAAACCCATTCTCAGTGCAACTCAAACCCATTCCTCTCTGCATCTCTCGATCTCTTTCTCGAGATTCAATCCACGCAATGTAACCATTGTTAATCATCCATGGAAACAACCAACGTAACTCTCGATTTAATCTCTATCCCTGAAATCTTCGAACCCATCTGATTTCTTCATCATCTCATCACAGCAGATCCCCTTTTGTTCATCAATACATGACCTTTAGTTTGTTCATCACAGATCGAGTAACTTCTTCTTCTTCTCCATATAAATCTTCCATTAAGCTTCCTCCTGAGTCCCTGAATCTCTTACAAGAACCCTCAATTTCTCTCGATTTCTGACGCAGCTGCTGTCTGCCTTTTCTTTCTCAATTTCTGTTAATGGGATGAATGAAAATGATTGGGAGAAGATAACTCTTCTTGATTTAGGGTTGGGGGGTTATTCAGTGTCTGGTCCCTTTGATAAGGGCTACACAGCTAGCAGCCCCCTAACCATTGCTGGTTGTCTTTTAATACTCCTCCCAAAAGTTGCCCCTTAACCTTGACTGGGCTCCAAATAGTGTTCGCCCCTGAAATGACAATTTTGCCCTTTTGGCTCAAATAGAGTAATTTCTTCTTCTTTTCCTCCGTGTGACTCCAAAGTAGCTATAAAACTCAAAACAAGCGTAAAATACATAATTTACAAGAAAAATAGCAAAGAAAGCATAAACAATAGATAGTAAATAGGATGTATTCTACACCCTATCAATGGGAGAAGCCATATACTCTTTCTTATGAAGGCAAAACCTCATTATACGCCCTGGATAGATTGATGAGACTTCTCTATTGTTCTCTAAATCAGTCAGAAGAGTTTTCACGAATTTGGGATGGGTCCTTGTAATCGTAGCAGACTTCGTAAAGAACTCATCATCTGTGTTCGGCTTGGAGTTGTTAGCACTTCTCGGTGCGGCGGAAGAACTGCTTTCAGGTGACATCTTAACAAAATTCCTTATACTATTTCCACTTTCGAGGTAACTACAACAAAGCAAAATAAAAGTTACTACTTTGAAGAGAAACATACATGGAGATTTTGTCAGGGTCTGGGTACAATAATCAAGAGCCAACAACAAATTTTCTACGGGAAGATTTTCCTTTGGCCACATGTCTTGGCACTCACGGCTTAAAGGAATGGGGACTGATGCCTGCTCAACGGGATACATGTGATGTCGCGGGAGATATGCTCTTGGCCGAAACTATACAATGTCGAGGGGAACATGTAAAGCCACGAGAAGTATTCCCTCGGCCAAGTTACGCTTGGCCACAGGAATTGTGCTCATGGACAAAAGGAAACCCTACATCTAGGTTTTGATGGAGAAAAGAGCAAACGAAGTCGTCCGCCCATACATGCTTACTTAACACAATAATTGGTTTCTTTGTTGTGGCTAACGCTACTACAATACTACTAGCAAAGAGGAATCATTCATATTGAAGTATTTTTACAAGTTCATGGAGGTCGTGCCTATGGCTAGGGTTTACACCAACATGAAGGGGCAAACAAAGGAAAAAACGTTGGAATACATACCCGAAATATGCTTGCTTCCTCTTGATGCATTTATCCTTCCAATTGACTGGCTCACGATCGACGCACCTTACTGCCAATATGAAGACGCACGAACAAAGCCAACGATACAAAAAAAAAAAAAAATTAGGCAATGCCTTTTATATGCAAAGTGCCTTTGGAGTTTGAGTAGGAGGAGCTTTCCTTTTGGGGCCATGCACTGAAGAAGGCAGCTGGGCCCGCAGAGGCAACGCTCCATGGCGCCATCAGTCCGCGGCCAAACCCGCGCCATCAGTCCGTGGCCAAACCAACGCCAATAGTCCACGCCTTAACCAGCAGCGCCATTGATCATGCCCTAGCCAGCCAAAGCGGCGCCATCTACCTTTCATAACCAGCCAGCGCCCTCTGCGCGGACCAAACTGCAGTGCCACCTCTGCCGATCAGTAGCCAAAGCTGCAGTGCTGATGCCAACATCCCATGGCCAAGCCGAATTTATGCAAAACCGCCAATGCAAGGATCACAAATTGTTCATACCTCCTGACAAAGGTTAGCCAAATCTTCCTGATAATCTCTTCATGACTTGCCGTTTCGATTTTATCCTTGTCTGTCACCATCTCATGCTTACCCCGCAACAATGCCACTGTTCCGAGCTAAGCAGGGGACTTAATGTTGATGGTGGTTTTTAGCTTAGGGTTAAAATTGTAAAAACCTTGCATCTGATGTGACGTCACTCTGTAAGGAAACGGAGCCGTGAGTGTTAACCTCTCCACCGACATATTTATTGAGTCGTTCAATATATTTACATGAAATTTATCCAGACTGGCGCATGTAGCAACCATCCAAGATGTTTTGTAAATTTCGGCGCCTTGCCTATATTCACTTAATATAAGTTCCTTTGAATACTTTCTGTGCTATGTTCCCCGGCTGAACCCTTAATGTTGATAAGGTCTTTGCATAAGGTATTCAATCAGAAAACATGCTGCTCTCTGGCAATGAACTTAAAAGAACTCTGTGTCAACACATAGAATTCAATCAATTATCCTGACTAATTTGCAAAAGTTAGGGTTTTGCGCCTTGCGCAGTATATCAGACCTTGCTTGTCGAAATTAAGCCTAAACAAACTAGGTAATTAATCCGCCATGGATTAGCAGGTGCAAAATCTTGCCCAGAATCAGAAAACAATGAGCCTTAGGATAGGAGCAGCAACAAAGGGAGGCATGGCCATGCCTTAGGCCAACCAGCGCCATTGGCCACGCCCCATCCTAAACCGGCCCCATCTCCCTCGACCAATCAGGTTGCTCTAAAGCCGCCACACTCACACCAGAAGTGTAGCCACGCCCATGCTTGGACGACCCCTCTCCTTCCTACCGACCAATCAGGTCACTTTAAAATGCGCCACGAGCACTAGAGGTGTGGTCGCGTCTTATGTTTGGCCGGCCCCTTTTCTTGACCAATCAAGTCGCTCTAAAATCGCCACCATACATTAAAGTCCAAATGCACCCTGCCGCGGCACCATGCTAACCGGCAAGCCAACGCGCCTGTCGCAACAACATATTAATCGGCATACCAACATGCCACTGTGCCGCAGTAACATGCCAACATGCCACTCTGCCGCAGTAACATGCCAATGTGCCACAAATGACGCCACTACGTGCTAATCAACTTTATATTCGTGGCCAATGCCATAACGGACTCCAATTAGGATTTCGTGATCGAAACAAAGACTTTTTAGCCGAAACCCTAATTTTTGGTCATAGTCCACAACATGCCACGAGCCACTTTAGCCTTGGCCATGCCGCCAAGCCCTAACTTTGGACATGGCGCCAAATCCTAGCCTTGGCCATGCCGCCAAGCCCTAACTTTGGCTACGGCGCCAAATCCTAGCCTTGGCCACGCCACCAAGCCCTAACTTTGGCTACGGCGCCAAATCCTAGCCTTGGCCACGCCGCCAAGCCCTAACTTAGGCCACGATGCCAAATCTTGGCCCTGGACACGCCGCCAAGCCCTAACTTTGGCCACGGCGCCAAATCCTAGCCTTAGTCATGTCGCCAAGCCCTAACTTTGGCCACGGTGCCAAATCCTAGCCTTGGCCACGCCGCCAAGCCACAGGCGTGGCCATGCCACAACGCCACAGGCGCGGCTATGCCGTTATGCCATTAACAGGTGCCAACAGAATGTGGCCATAATCAACGGCTACCCTTCCTCATGAGATGCAATCTCAGCCATCCAAGTTCGCCACCGAGCTGACAGACTTGTGGCAAGTTTTAGGCGACCAACTGCTTAAATCTAGTGGCCATGGCTACGCCAGGCGCCACTTACACCACTGTGCCACTGGCATGCACGAGCCATGCTACATTTCCACTGGCGTACACCAAAACGTCACTGCGCCATTATCAGGCGCCAACACAAGGTAGCCATAATCAACGGCTACCCTTCCTCATGTGATGCGATCTCAGCCATCGAACTAACAGACTTGTGGTAAGTTTTAGGCGACCTTCCAAGACGAGCCTAGTAGCATCACATGCTATTTTCCTACGACAAGCCTCTTGATTTTAACTTGCCACACGTAGCAAAATGCTACATGTTTTCCACGAAAACACTCGAGACATCAAATATGTCATAAACTGGGGGATACTCATCAGGGTATTGGTCTGGAGGTCTACAGCATGCGGCGTGCAAAATGCCCGTTATATGAAAGTGTCATGAAGTAGGACAAATAATGGCGGCAAGAAGTAGCGGGTGTAAACGGATCCACTTCCTTCATCATGGAAGCATGTGTTTCTGGAGGTTATACGTTACTCCATTCTTTCACCACTCAATCGTTTCCACTTCCTACGAGACCAGGGTACGTTTCGATATGACTTGTATAAATAGGCTTCACATATTTCCACCAAAAACAGGTATTTGGTCGGCAACAACACAGTATCCAGAAATCACCAAAGAACGATACCTTTCATTCCAGTTCCACTTTCTGATACAATTCATAAAACAAGCCACATCTTCAAAATCAACTATTCTGGTCTCAACACTTTCTTCACTTCCCTCCCTAAGACCAACCCTTCTCCTTCACTTTGTGACCGAAGCAAACCTGGAACGGCCATTTCTTGGTTTAGGCCAGGATTGTACGGATTGATCTCTCGAATCAAAAGTACTCCCATGCAGTGCATTGTTTAGGGTTTAGATTCGTTTCTCATCCACACACCCAAAATTACCAAAATCAGCAGAAACAGTTTTCACCCACAAACAATTGGCAACTTAAGATCCTGCTGAAAAAGCGGGGGTGTAACAACCACACCCAACAATTCGATTAACAATCTGTATGGAAAAACTCCAATATACTTTCTAGAGAATCAACTAGACAGTCAGACTCAATCTAGATAAAAAGTATATCAAAGAGTTTATATCTCAATCTCTCGATTTGATATTTACTCAAGGTACAGTTATGCTCCTACGCCTCTAATCCCAGCAGGATGCTACGTACTTGATTCCCTTAGATGATCTCACCCACAACTAAGAGTTTCTACGACCCAAAGTCGAAGACTTTAATAAACAAATTTGTATCACACAGAAAAGTCTACAGAATAGATAAATCCGTCGCCCACGAATAAACCTATGAGTTTTGTTCCGTCTTTTGATAAATCAAGGTGAACAAGAACCAATCAATAACCCGGACTTATATTCCCGAAGAATAGCCTAGTATTATTGATCACCTCACAATAATCTTAATCGACGCAGCGAAAAAAGATATTGCGGAATCACAAACGATGAGATGAAGTGTTTGTGATTTCTTTTCTGTCTTGCCTATCGGAGATATAAATCTCAAGCCAATTATTTCAATAGTACTCGTACGATAGAAACAACATGATCATATCACACAACTATAAGAAAAGTAGTATCGGTCTGGCTTCACAATCCCAATGAAATCTTTAAGTCGTTAACCTGGTTTTAGAAGAAGAAAACCAAAGTTTAAAGGAGAATCGACTCTAGTTTAGCAAACTAGTATCACACGTAAAGTGTGGGGATTAGGTTTCCCAGTTGCTAGAGTTCTCCCTTATATAGTCTTTCAAATCAGGGTTTGCAATCAATGTTAGCTTGATAACAAAGCAAATTCACCGTTAGATGAAAACATTAGATTCAAGCTAATATTTCTCAACCGTTGGATCAAAAACTTGTCAGCTTGTTTTGTGATTTTATAACATAAAATGAAATGTTTAATTTTAGGTTTATGAACCGTACCTTGATCCAAACATTAACATTTGTTGGTTCAAAAGGAACAATAGTCAACCAAATGGTTAGCCATATGATCACTCTCATATCAACCATATTCTTCTTCACCATAACTAGTTCAAATGACTCAAATGAACTAGTTAGAGAGTTGTTCAATTGCTTAGATCTTATGTAACTAAAATTAGGTTTTGTCTTGACAAGACACAAAATTTTGTCCCAAAACGCATTCAATATTCACCACCAAAGCACTTAATAGATAAATATGGAAAAATAAAAATAGAATACGATATGGTGATATTAGAGATATGGTAACACTATCATGTTAATTTGTGATTTCCTGAGCTATATTCTTCCCTTTTAGTTAATTGGTTCCTCAACTCCTGCATTCAAAATGGTTCCATCCACTAATGGTGTCAACAAACTATACAAACATATAAATGCTCCCCCAAGTTAGATGAAAACTGATTAGATTCAAGCTAATATTTCTCAACCGTTGGATCAAAAACTTAGCTTGTTACACACAAATGAAATGTTTAATTTTAGGTTTATGAACCGTAATAAACTTAGGTACTCATATTCGACATAACAAGAAAAAGAGAAGTTTCAACCGTATCCAAACATTAACATTTGTTGGTTCAACAATAGTCAACCAAATGGTTAGCCATATGATCACTCTCATATCAACCATATTCTTCTTCACCATAACTAGTTCAAATGACTCAAATGAACTAGTTAGAGAGTTGTTCAATTGCTTAGATCTTATGTAACTATACAAGACACAATTGAAGCAAAAACAGTTTGATTCACTCGAATCGGTTCATGAACTTTATAGCCACGGTTTGCAAAAGCATTCCTTAGTTTATATAAACATTAGTTCAAGAACAACCGGTTTTAGATATAACCTACTCAAGTTCGTGGACGGTTTGCAAAGCATTCCTTAGTTTATATAAACATTAGTTCAAGAGCAGCCCAGGTTTTAGATATAACCTACTCCAAGTTCGCGGACTTAAGCTCACGGGTGAAAACTTCCGCCAGTTCGCAGACTAAGTTCGTGGACTTGGCTTGCGCCACTTCCATCTCTCTTGATCAACAAAGTTCGCAAACTTTGGTTCAAGGAATAAGGACTTATACATATATGTGTTTCCACAACAATGCTTATATCCTATCAATGGTTATGTAATCTAAACTCTCATTTCAATCATTGAAACATTCTCGAGAGAACGTTATATAGCCGTTATTCACGAGACCATTTTTCGTCAGAGCAATTTCCAAAGTGATTGAAACATAACATGACTTTCGTCACTAGGTAAAGATGAATTCGGTTAAAGCGAAAGCTTACCAACACATATTTCGAGAAATAGATAGGCGAGTTAAACTCGGCTCGAAATAGCAAATGTGTATAATGAAAATCTATACGTCTAAACGACTTTTGTCTCAAAAGTAGGAGATAGAGTAAATAGACTTTTGAGTGACAGATAAGTTCAAGTCTCCACATACCTTTTAGTCGATGAAGTTCCACCGGTTCCTCGAGTAGTCCTTCGTCTTGTATGATGATTGCCATGGAGTTCTTGAGCTCAACTACATTTTATATCCTAGTCCGAGACCTTTAGCTACATAGGCTAGAAATCAAGACTTATAGTTTTGATTACTAACATTGACAAACATGCTTGAGATATCATGCGAGTTCGACCGAGCAATGCTCTAACAATCTCCCCCTTTGTCAATTTTAGTGGCAAAACTATTAATACATATGGAATACAAAAAATAAATAAATAAACTTTTGTAGCTCCTATTCCACATGTCTAATCTTCAACATTACTCGAAATCTTCGTCACTTCCAAGTACTCCAATGATCCCAAAGGTTGTAAGTTTAGTATCATTGTTGTTGAAAATCCGTAGCTATAACAATAAGAAAACAAGAGTTCTCAATCATTGTTATACAATGTCATAGTTCAATTGTATCACAACTTCAACAACAATACTATGGTGATATGTATCACTCCCCCTTAGTCAATACTCCATCTCGCATGGAAACTACTCCCCCTTACATAATGATCCGTAAACCATATGTATTTGTAGTGTGAACTACATATTAATTCTCCCCCTTTTTGTCAATAAAATTGGCAAAGGTACAAGAACAGGATCCTAATGAAATTTCCGAAAGAGACATTTCATGACCAAAAGAAAGAAACACACATCATCTTATTTAGATGCAATCATAAAGCCGAAGCTAAATGCATTCATCAAGGAGTTTAAAGATACAAGATAACCCCTATAATATTCCACAGCCGCACTCCCCACAAAGATATGGCAATTAAGCGCAAGTTCAAAAAGAACTCTCCCCCATAATATGTCATTCCCGAAAGAACAACAAGAGCGACCTTAATTTCGAAGGAAAAGAAGGATTTCTTTGGACATAACAAATCACATACAAGTATGAATTTGAATCCAAAATACTCAATTAAATTAACCACAAGAGACTTTACTTTTGACAAGATATGGGACAATCATAGTTCACGGACGCAAACACACATATCCCATAAACAATTGCAATATATAAAACCATAAAGATTAATACTGCAAAAATCATCTTCCAAACAAGTTGAGAATTTAAACCAATAAATAAATCTAAAAACATGAAGATGAGAACGTTGGACATAGATATGTGTAATCACAATAATGGCTATTCCAAACTCTAGTTATTCTTCTAACAAAAACAGAAAAATAGAAGATTTACTAGACAACCAAACTCTAGGAAACATGATTCTCTAAACCCGGTCAGCAACTAGAGACCGAACAAGGATGAGCTCATCAGTTGCTTTCTTCAGTTCGTTTTTCAGAAAATCAAGATTCCTTATAGAAATTCCGAGTTGTTCCCGTATGATCTCAAAATCTTGAAGAAGATTTTCTACCAGTCGTGACGACATCTGAACTGGTAGTTTCTTTTCATGATCAATAGCATGATGACATGTTATGAAAACAAGATTTTCACGAAACTCGATAGTCTTGTCTTCCTTGACTTCATCAAATTTGTTGCTTCCATTCATTGTGCTTAGAAAAGAATCTTTTGACCTTATGGAACAATATATCATCATATGATACATGTATATAAATATACAGACGTTCCACAGAAACCCTAGGAACAGACGTTCGTGTGGGTCAGGCTTACGTGCACACTTGATCACCAAACGTTCGTGACCAAGTAGAATGGAGAGGCAAAGGAAGGCAAAAGATGAACCACTTTTGTTCCAAGAAGATCAATTATATAAAAAATATCCCCCGAAAAAAAAAAAAACCAGGGTTCAACAAATTTAAGATCATTAACTATAAGAAAAAGTCGTACACCCCTGACAGCATTTTTAAGACAGACTTCTTGAGAGTTATGAGCATCCTTCTTAATATATAAGAGGGATGCTATATTGAGCAGTCATGGCTTATTAAGATGAGCATTTTTCTCATCGTTATTGACTTCTTCTTTCTCTCCTTCAAGGGGATCTAGAGAGCAATCATGCAACATAGTTGAAGGAGGTTTATCAAGAGAGGAACTAGAAATACCTGAGCCAGTAGCTTTCCATGTCTTTTTGATGCCCCGTTTGAGTTTGTTTATGCTGACTTTAAGTTCTGAGACTCGATTATTAATATGCATGAAATCTGGAGCATGAGTCTTGTGATAACAGCCTTCTTCAGGGTGAGGCAAGAGGCTCAACTTTTCTTTCTTTCTCCTATGCCTTTTCCTTTTTTTCAGAGATATTTGAGAAGTTAGTTGCTCTATTGTCATTTTTCATTCTACCACTGTTGACAGCATAACCAAGAAAGGACTTATCACAGTATCTTTCTTGATTGTCTAAAATGTCGTTTCTACCAACAATTTGAGAGACAGGGTTAATAACCTCTTTAGACACCCATACAAGAATGTTGCGAAGTTTTTCATTCCTTAAACGAAAACGACACTTTCGCTCAGGATGTCCTTTATTTCCGCAGTAATGGAAGTTAAAGGATTTACTCTCAGCTGTCTCCATGTGAGTGGATTTAGAAGGAGAACGCTCCTTGTCTTTAGACACATTACAAGCTGCGAATGGTTTTTCACATGAGGAAGTATCAATAGCTCTAACGAAATTGATCTTACTAGTTTTTGGAGCGTCTATTCCTTTATAGACCAAACCACACGGTGTTCTTTACATGCTCCAATCATAGAAGACAATTTTGTAGATCTAGAATTGAATCTTCTCAGATTCTCTTCCAGTGATTTTACTTTATCAAGCAGCTGCAAGGTCAGTTTCCAAGGATTTTTCTTTGGCAAGAAGATTTAGTTCTTTGTCATTAAAATATTTTTGTTGAGAGTCATATCTTGCTTCAGCATCTGCAAGTCTTTCTTTCAACACACAAATATTTCGGAGAAGATTATCACATTCAGACCTTTTTATGCGTACATCTTCATCACGATCTTTAACGATAGATTTTAAAAGTCTGTACCCACCATCATATCCTTTAAAGAGTTTTCTCAGTTTTCTGTTTTCTTGACAAAGAGGAGCCATGTATTTGCTCAAGCAAGTTGTTGACTTTTTTTCTTTCAAGGCCCGGTCAAACAACTTAATATATTGAGCAACTTCCTCATCAATACTTTTCCCTTCTTCTGAATCACTATCATCTGAAAGATCATCAAGAGATTTTTCCCAGTCGAATGCAGATTCAGTTACGGGAAAAGAGACAGAGTTTTTCCCAGAGTCTTTAGGACTTTGAAACTCACAATAGTGACTCTGAACTGATGTTGCGTTATCAGAGATAATGTCGTCCATCCTCAGATCGCTACAAACACAGACTTATAAGGTCTTAAACGTGTTTGCCTGCTCTGATACCAATTGAAAAAGAGGGGGTCTAACAACCACACCCAACAATTCGATTAGCAATTTGTATGGACAAACTCCAATATACTTTCTAGAGAATCAACTAGACAGTCAGACTCAATCTAGATAAAAAGTATATCAAAGAGTTTATATCTCAATCTCTCGATTTGATCTTTACTCAAGCAAATAGAAATCTGCGAGTCTTTATCAAAGAGAGATAACTTGGATGGTACCAAAGACCAATATCCAAGTGTCAATCAATTTAAATTAACAACCCAAAAGTTCGGATATTCTAATTGATTGAACAACACACAACCTGTAATATTTCAATTATATAAACAAATATAATGCGGAATAAAAATAACACAGACACCAGAATTTTGTTAACGAGGAAACCGCAAATGCAGAAAAACCCCGGGACTTAGTCCAGATTGAACACACACTGTATTAAGCCGCTACAGACTCTAACCTACTCCAAATTAACTTCGGTCTGGACTGTAGTTGAACCCCAATCAATCTCACACTGATCCAAGGTACAGTTATGCTCCTACGCCTCTGATCCCAGCAGGATGCTACGTACTTGATTCCCTTAGCTGATCTCACCCACAACTAAGAGTTGATACGACCCAAAGTCGAAGACTTTAATAAACAAATCTGTATCACACAGAAAAGTCTACAGAATAGATAAATTCGTCTCCCACGAATAAACCTATGAGTTTTGTTCCGTCTTTTGATAAATCAAGGTGAATAGGAACCAATCAATAACCCGAACTTATATTCCCAAAGAACATCCTAGTATTATTGATCACCTCACAATAATCTTAATCGACGTAGCGAAAAAAGATATTGCGGAATCACAAACGATGAGACAAAGTGTTTGTGATTTCTTTTCTATCTTGCCTATCGGAGAAATAAATCTCAAGCCAATTATTTCAATTGTACTCGTACGATAGAAACATCAAGATCAGATCACACAACTATAAGAAAAGTAGTATCGGTCTGGCTTCACAATCGCAATGAATTCTTTAAGTCGTTAACCTGGTTTTAGAAGAAGAAAACCAAAGGTTAAAGGAGAATCGACTCTAGCTTAGCAAACTAGTATCACACGTAAAGTGTGGGGATTAGGTTTTCCAGTTGCTAGAGTTCTACCTTATATAGTCTTTCAAATCAGGGTTTGCAATCAATGTTAGCTTGGTAACAAAGCATTCAATATTCACCGTTAGATGAAAACCTTATTAGATTCAAGCTAATATTTCTCAACCGTTGGATCGAAAACTTAGCTTGCTACACACAAATGAAATGTTCAATTTTAGGTTTATGAACCATACCCAAATATTAACATTTGTTGGTTCAACAATAGTCAACCAAATGGTTAGCCATATGATCACTCTCATATCAACCATATTCTTCTTCACCATAACTAGTTCAAATGACTCAAATGAACTATTTAGAGAGTTGTTCAATTGCTTAGATCTTATGTAACTACACAAGACACAATCGAAGCAAAAACGGTTTGATTCACTCGAATCGGTTCATGAACTTTATAGCCACGGTTTGCAAAAGCATTCCTTAGTTTATATAAATGTTAGTTCAAGAATAACCGGTTTTAGATATAACCTACTCAAGTTCGCGGACTGGGTTCGCGGACTTAAGCTCATGGAAGGAGTACACAAACTCCAACAGAAATTCTCGGGTGAGAACTTCCGCCAGTTCGCGGACTTGGCTTGCGCCACTTCCATTTCTCTTGATCAACAAAGTTCGCAAACTTTGGTTCAAGGAATAAGGACTTATACATATATGTGTTTCCACAACAATGCTTATATCCTATCAATGGTTATGTAATCTAAACTCTCATTTCAATCATTGAAACATTCTCAGAGAACGTTATATAGCCGTTATTCACAGACCATTTTTCGTCAGAGCAATTTCCAAAGTGATTGAAACATAACATGACTTTCGTCACTAGGTAAAGATGAATTCGGTTAAAGCGAAAGCTTACCAACACATATTTCGCGAAATAGATAGGCGAGTTAAACTCGGCTCGAAATAGCAAATGTGTATAATGAAAGTCTATACGTCTAAACAACTTTTGTCTCAAGAGTAGGAGATAGATAAATAGACTTTTGAGTGACAGATAAGTTCAAGTCTCCACATACCTTTTAGTCGATGAAGTTCCACCGGTTCCTCGAGTAGTCCTTCGTCTTGTATGATGATTTCCATGGAGTTCTTGAGCTCAACTACACTTTCTATCCTAGTCCGAGACCTTTAGCTACATAGGCTAGAAATCAAGACTTATAGTTTTGAACACTAACATTGACAAACATGCTTGAGATAGAAATGCATGCGAGTTCGACCGAGCAATGCTCTAACACCTGCGCTTTATAATTTATGGACATTTTTCTTTACAAGCTACTTCATAAGTTCTGGACACTTTTTTTTACAAGCTAGTTTGAAACATGAGTTAGCTCCATACACTTCAATATGGTATCAGAGCAGACACTCTGTGATAAGTCTTCAAGGGACATATAACATGGATAGCAATACAACAACAGTGGGTCAAGTCTGGTTTGAGGAAGACTCAAAAGCACTCATCAACGGACTACTACAACAAATCCCCAAAACAAAAATAGAATTTGGCTATCGAGAAGCTAACCAAATTGCAGATGAACTAGCAAACCAGGCAGTGAAACACCAAAAGCAACAACCAACGTCGATATCTAAAAGAATTTGGCACTATACATGCCCACTTTTTCTCTCGGACATTGTTCGACGATAGAAATAGGGTAACATTCCCCGGAAATGTAACACTAGCTCGACTTGATTTAATTTCGGTTTAAACTTCAAAAAATAAAAAAAATAAAAAATCTTAAGCTTTCTCATTAGTTCCACTAAATTCAATTTGTATACTTTAGTTCCACATACATATTAGAGGAAGGATCCGTTTACACTTTTATTCTCACACGTTGGACGTCATTTGTGTGAATAAAAACCAAGCGACAATAAATATGAAGCTAATATTTTGGGGGATATGTTCCCTTGCAAAGCTCTACATGTCTACCAAAAATGAGTGTATTCCGAAATATTAAACCTCACAATCTACCATTTTTAATTTCAATGGCTAAAAATATGTTAATTTTCAACGGTTCATTTTCAACTTAGTAGATGGTGTTGTTATACATTTCGGAATACGCTCATTTTCAGAAATAATGTAGAGCTTTGTAATAA